>JAFMSR010000004.1:41524400-41761163 GCA_022818135.1 Saxidomus purpurata | reverse complement strand
ATAAATCTTACAACTCTCAATTCTAATTAGACCTACCCGTGAATGTTTTGGGTAAATATGTTCTATAAGTCTTAGGCACATACCAATGTACGTGTATAAATTTAAGTAAATACTGTCATGAACAAAAGTGTCTGAACACCCTCACATATATACTTAGAACCGTTTTGAAAACTAAACTCATAATGTGTGGAAAAAATAAACGGTTGATACAAAAGAACTACACGCACATTATGGTAGAAAGTTTTGCTTGTTTTTTTGTACTATTAATGAGGAGAGAGTTTTAGCAAAGCTTAGAGCTTTCTGCTCGATCCTAAATGTCTATTTTGTACATACACCGAATCGAATAAAATGTTAAAACAAAAATAGCGTCTATACTTACTCCATATATAAACATCATAACAGTTGACAACCTTTCTTCCACTTCGTCAATATCTCCAAGGGCGACAAGGTATGCCGTTATATCAAGCTCAAACTTTTCTGTAAAATCCGCAGACGGCAACGTATTTTTATTGTAGTTTTTCATTAGTTTAGCTGATAGCTGGTTGATGGTGTTGATTGAAGGCACACCATCAGCAACTGTTGTAAGGCATGTAAGTATCAACAAGACCTGTCTCATTTTCCCGGGCATTCGGTTACCTTTCAAAATTAAGAGGGCGAGTAAGTATTAATATCAATTCAATTCAATTAGATCCTTTTTGATAATTTAAAGTTATGCTCTCACTTTGTACAATTATCTATTATTTGCTATAAATTGTGTAAATCAATTTTATGCAATAAACTATTTGAATTGAATTGAATATACATGTACAATTTTACAAAATCACACCGACTTTCTAACACGCTTCAAACACGCTAATATTGATATCAAATGGGCTTGGAAGAACTTGAAACAATATCTAGGGGCAAAAAAGTCACCTCGGTGCAAAAAGTCACATAAAGTGAGTTGTTAATATCCAGTCAATCTTTTTCATACCATACTGAAGTGTGAAATTAGTATTTATTTCATATATTTAACTGCTTTAAAAGATTGTATTCATTCATTTCAGTACAAAGATTTATCAGATACAGACTAATATATTTTTGTTCACGTACACGACTCTCTGTCATGATAG
Organism: Saxidomus purpurata; assembly: GCA_022818135.1. NCBI lineage: Eukaryota > Metazoa > Mollusca > Bivalvia > Venerida > Veneridae > Saxidomus > Saxidomus purpurata. Next base: position 41,760,051 of record JAFMSR010000004.1, on the reverse strand, counting down.
TGCATTTACAAGAGTGTTTGCTGACTTACTTTTTAACCGAAAGTATCCAACTTAAAGCACTTCATTCACGTTACAAAATAGCTGATAATATAATAACACCATTACTGTGGTTCAATTTGTGTTCTTTGTCACTGGATATAAAATCATAGTTGATACATTAGAAATATGAAATGAACAAATTAAACCCAATTCCGCTTTTTTTCGCACAGAATCACACAAATTTTAGATTGATTCAGGTGCCTAACAGCATTAAAATGACTATATTTTGCAACATGAACAGTGTTTGCATAACTAATTTTCAAAAAGTTACTTTATTTAGAATCTAATCTGCAATCGGGTGTCAAAGTAAATGCATACTACATTTTGTAGCAACGACTGAAAATAACTACTACTGATGTTCACGAATTGAAATATCTCTCGGTCTTTCACTGGAATAAATACATTTTCTATTTATTTAATGTTCAAAAAACAATACTTTGATATTTTACTGATAGAATGTCTGAAACAAACTGCGCGAGACATAGTTATGACGTTATAGCGTCGCATAAGTGGTATCAGTCGTGAGTAATATGTTATAAAACCAAACCAATGGCCAGGAGTGGAAAGAAAAGCAAGCATTCTAACATTAAAATTTCATCTTTAAATGTGTCTGTCTTTTGTCTCGTAAAAGGATCTACCATCGGTAAAAGCTAAATTGAAATTTCGAATCAAGTTCTACAGTAAAACCCGAACTTTTCAAAAATGAAATAGATCTAGATCTACTCAGGCTGATGTAAACATATTATCAGGCCCTATGGATGATTAAAGTTCATGAAAAAGTTTTCTGTGAGAAATGTTAACCCACACCTGGCCAATGTTATAGAATAAACATTGATAAGCTTATCTGATTTAATAACTCTATGAGATAATTATGCCAAATCTAAAATTAACAAATTGTGAAATAATGAAATGAAAGACTACACGGATTCCCAGGCCATGCCTCTGTCAAGTTTCAAAAGCACAAAGTTTTCAACACCAATGATTCACAGAAGTGATATATAAAAGGGTAGAACTATCAGTATAAATTGTTATTACTTTATTTTCTACACAAGGCAGGCTTTGCCAAACATTGGTTGTGAAGCACATGTTTTGAATCGTTTTTTTTCAGTGATAAGAGTCAATAAATAATCAATAGCAAATAAGGCTGCATAAAACCAATTGGGCTAATGACAATAATGTTCTTATAACTTATAAGTCTGAAAATATTTTCTTTTTCAAAATTAAATGCACCTATGCTTACATACTGTGTAAAATAAAACGAATAGTTCTGAATGTATGCTACTGAAATTCTTCACTTAGCTAAAACTCATAGAATACACTTATTAAAGTTAGAAATTACAAATTACAAAACAGAACAATAGTTAGTTTACCTGCTGAAATGAAATTAATTATCCTTCAATAATTTCTTTTAACTACATATGCTATTAAAATATGACAAGCAGATACGCTGTGCAAAGTTACATCTATGGTTAATGCATCCTAATTGAAGTAAGAAACGAGAGTGAATGTTGCAACAGGTGAAAAGAACATTTTATGAAAGTTATATACTGTAAATCTAGTAATTTTCGTCTTACGAAATTTTGACGATTTGATAGCAGTTTATTTGGTGATAATTCATAAAATAGAGTTCATAGATGATAAAAAATGAGATATGAATCTTTTTGTTAACTTGTTTTGAATATGCTGAATACAGAAATCACACAAATGGCATCCATATTGTAATTTTTTTTAGGAAACTTGGATCTTCTCGCATGTGGTTTGAAGTAAACACATACGGTATATATTTGATTTTTTAAGTTAAGATATGTAGGAGTTTACTAATTGCACCCATATAAGTACATGTATTCATTTAAATTCATATGCATAAGAGGCATTCGATTTACATGCCATGTACGACCACAAACAAGTGTAGTGTGTTTTGGCCGTGTGTCTATGACACGAGTATATCGTTCAAAATTCTGTATCTTGCGAAATGCAGTAGATTATTTCTTCATATCTGTATAGGGTTGTTCTTCAGATTCATGTTAAAATAGGTTTCTACGTTCTTGTGTGATTGATATAACGAGTATGCTTAGATTATAAAATAAACGGAGGAACAGATTCGTGTTGTGATAACTGGAGGAATTTACCTATACTCAAATATGTCACATATAGGGATGATGAATATGTGAAATTAATTATAAACGTTCCATGTTGCAAAAAAGATTTCAAGAGAAAGTGTGCATTTCATCTTTTAATCGAAAACGTTAATTATATTTTAATGACAAGCCTTGTGTTTAGAACTATGAATTATTTTTTATATCCTTTCATTACGAATGGAAAAGGCAGTTAATGTTGACCTGGAACATCTACAAAGCAAGAGCTCTAAATATATTCAAAAATCTATGACAATTTTTACTTTTCAATGCGCAAATTTTCAACGTTTTCACTTTATGAGTGAATTCTACAGTCTCAAAATTAACGAGTAAACCTAGAAATTCCGTATGCTTACACACCTCGATGATCAATACCGGAAACAATTCAGCTTTCAAATGCAATGGTTGGATCTGACCCCATGATTATAAACTTTATTTCACCTTGATTTCCTTTATCTGGTTATCTGCACCATTTATTAAATTTATCTATCGCTCTAAATAGACTAGACTTATCATTTAAATTTGTGGGGAAGGTCATTTAACTGCTGATAGAAACTGTACACTATGATCGGCGAGTTAAATTTATGGCAAGGCAATTGTCTATTTAAATTTGCTACATTAACTACCGATGCAGCGAGATTCTACCTGTCAGTTATACAGTGTGATTCTAATGTTCAATGAGTGAGTAATCATTGAATGTAAACATACATGTATATCCGATTTGGGCAACCGAAACAATTAATACTACGTTACTTACATTGATCAGTTGTATAAGTGTTTAATTCATTTATTTGAGATAGTTTCTTTGAAATTAGATGTTTTGTCTTTACCTATCAGGTACTTTGTAGTGCCTGGTAGGGTACCATTCATAAGGAATTTCCCTGTATGAAGTTTGTGCTCTGTTTACATTTTTGCTAAGTCCAAAATTGCCAAGTTTATACTTTACTCTCACAGAACTTAGAACAAATTAAGTTCCACTTGTCAACACAAAATATATATAAGATAAATAAGATATATATGTTAAAGTTTAATTGATAATAAACTGCTCTGTGTAAAAAGGGAAACTTTGAGTGAATCAGAGGGAAAATATAAAAATGGCAGAAAACAATACACTTAAAAAGAAATGTGTACTTTACATGACTCAAAGCACATTGGCTACCACGGTCGTGTATTTATTTTCGCCCCCCTCCCCCCTTGATCGGAAGTTGGTAACCTTTCAACCGCCAATGAAATAACATTTAGAATGTATAACATCTTTGGTTTTGGATTGGAAAATTAACCTTGTACGGCAACGGCACATATTTATTGAATAATACAGCTTTAAAATTACAAATAAAATACTCTTGCGTATTCAGTCGTTCATGAATGGTACGTAAATAGTTCATATCTATCTGTTACCCTTCAACTAATGTTATGAGTGTAGAGTATTTAAACCTTCTCGGCCGGTGAATATGGTCCATATTTCGAGTAACACATTCAATAAGAAAAACAAGGATTAAGTTTGTTTCCCTGATGCACATTTCATATTACTGACTTAATCACAATTGGGGTGAAAATGTGTAAGCGGCCGGTTAGCTCAGTCGCGTGAGCATTCCACTTGAAAGCGAAGTTTCCGGGTTCGCGCCCGGTCAGGGCGAACATTTTTTTACACTTGGTGCCAAATAAGTTTTTACCATGAAATTTTATTAACCATCTCTTTTATATATTCAAAATCGCGCCGACCGTCTTTTTTTTAAGAGAGTTCTTTTTTTTTTAAGATACATTCTGTTAATGCTCAACTCAAAGTTTGAGTATGAAATATTTTACACCTGTAGCTTTATACATATGCAAAACAAAAGAGAAGCAGTTTTGAAGGTCTTTAAGGAATCTTAATAAAGACACTTTAGACAAGTATTTAACAAAACGTATTCAAATGTTTAATATTATATTGATTTAAAACAAGATATAGCTGTGTTACAAGAATCGGTGATCCAAACATTTATGAATGTGCTATATCTAAAACACATGTGGTGATTTATGACAAATAAGTTCTTTGAACAAGTAAGCATACCCAATCGTCAAAATACTATCAAAGCTGAACATTGATTTCTGACTTTTACCTAATTATTATTTAGAACTAAATGTTGGTACACTTGTGTTCTAACCTTGTATTCAAAGTACATACTCGCATCAGTAACCAATCAATTATATCAGTTATACATCATTCATATCAAGAGGATATGAAGTTTTTGCCATAATAACTTCAAGATTAATGGATTAATGTGGTGAATGAAACACATTTACGAGCTCTGTATAAAATATAGACAGTATCTGCACAATCTCATGACCTCTCGGTGATTTACCTACACCAAGGCATATGACTGTTCCATAACAACTGTGATGCTTTCAGTGTCCACCTCGTGGGTAAATAAAAGATACCGTAATTTATATATAGCTGTTTTCTCAAAAGAATGCTGAGCGATGAAAATAAGTCAATGAATAAATTGTTGAATAAATATTGCAAAGCTTGTCAAAAAGTGTGAAACAGTCTGTATCATACTTATTTTCTTTCACTTTTAGATAAATGATGCAGATACATCAGTAGATGTCAAATGTTAGTTTGATATCGTTATTTGGTAGGAAAGTATGTAGGTTTTATTATAACATTGTATAAGATAATATCAGATGACATTTTTTAAAAAAACCTTCGTTGAATTAATGTCTCTACCATATTTACCATAAATATAGCTGACTGTATAACCTGTATTTTTGTACGTAAATGAAAAAGAAACGTGTACATTTTGATGTGCATAGATATTTTATGTGTATGAAAGACAATTTATGTGTAAGTTTGACTGCAACTTAGAATGTTCACACTCAAAACAGATTTGAGTTGTTTTTAAGAGCGGGAACATTCTCTGATGAACTTTATGGATTCAGGTGCCGAAGTGTCGGTTCCGACAACAGTTTGGTAAAAGCTCGCTTGAAAATAAGCTGACATATAGTGTTTGATGAAATCATTAGTATAAAAAAGGAACAAACATGTATAAAACATTGAATAGCCGCCTTCTAAAAGTCACTGGTAGTTATGGATGACCAAAACCGTCATGCAATATCAACTAGATATTTAACATCATTCACCCGAATACCTCAATCCAATATATTCACATAGTTTATACATATCAACCGAATATAGTTTTTGTCGTTTTGATGTTGACCACTGTTGGTTGAATAACGAATACCAAATAATGAGGACATTAGTGATTACATACATCGCATTAAGCTCGGATCTTGCGAGATATATATTTTTGCCGGAATTAATCGTGTTTATTGGTCAGCTAAGGTATCTTACGGGATAGTTAGTTGATGGAAAATTAATTCTGGGGTAGAGCCTGTTGTAAATGTCGCAAAATCATGTCGGCCGAAGACGGATGAAACAAACTGTCTAGAACAAGAGAAAATGTTTAAAATGATGCTAAATTGAGGGCATACCGTGCGGTATATTGCACGTTATGTTGGTGTTTCACTATTGAAAATTCATTTAATTCTGAAGAAAATGTTAAAAGTTAGGAATATTTCTGCTAGGTGAGTGCCCAACCTATTGACTGAAGACAAAAAAGTGTGTGTGTTGAAACTGCCAGAAAATTGCTGGAAATGTTTCAAAATAGGACGAAAAGCATTTTGCAAATGTTGTCACTGGTGATGAAACCTGGGTGCACTATATTTCATCGGTGCCAAGGGTAAGGAATAAAATATGGGCCACCAAACCTGGCAGATGGCCTATTATTGTTAAATGCATACATGTATTAGGTGTAAAGAAAGTTTTGCATACATGTACAACCGTCTTCTCTAATGAAATCAATGCAATATTACAGGTTAAAGGTGTAACAGTGGAAGGTACTGGAAGCTACCACCACGATGTGGTATTGACAGAAATGTAAATGCTATGAGAAACGTCGCTCAGTCATGTTCGACTGTTGCATGATGATGCTCAAGCGCACACCCCTGACTTATTAAGAACATTTTTGAATCGGAGAATTTTACTGTGCAACCACGCGACTTTTATCTCTTTCGCAAATTGAAAAAAGTCATGTCTGTTCGTGAATACAAGAATCAGTTGCCGTATGCTCTTGGTTCTGTCGTTCACCAGTACTTTCGTGGTAAACATAAATCAGCCTACCATGACGCTGTCAGAAGTGGATCCATATACTTAAATCGTGCATTTCTAGTCATGGGGAGTATTTTGATAGCATCATTTCAGTCAGTTTTTATGGTTTCAACATACAATCGGCAATACATTTCGAACACCCCTAGCAGCAAGGACCAATGTAGTCCTGACTCCAGAAAAAAGTACAGAAAAAGGCTAGTTATATGGACTTTTTGGGACTATTGTGATACAGAAGATGTCTTTCTTGATTTCGATTTTACGAAATAAATCTAAAAGGCTCGTGCACAAGAATTGTCAAAGAAAAGCTTAAACACGATGCACCAGATTCCTAAGTATAGTGTATCCTATTGAGGGATGCCCCCTAGCGATTGGAATAAGTATACGAGTGTTAATAGAGTAATACAGATCAGTATAGTGGACGAAAGCTTGATACACACACACACATATCGGACCTAAAACAGACATTATGGATACTTCTAGAATGCAAACACAGTTAATTACGGAAAGTTGTGCTTACATTTATCTACAACCACAACTTTCCCTTATAACTCTTCCAATTCCGTATGTTCTATCTAACACAAACCTACTCGAATAACACATATCTAGAAATCCTAATCATTTACAAATACTACAAATTTCTATCAGTATAATATAAATATATTTTGTTTTTCTTTAAATAGTACGTAATTTACAACTGTTTGATTTTTTTTTGAAAACTTGTTTTCATAAATAAACTGCAAGCCCACTTTTACTATATATAATCTGCTAATCTGCTGTTACCAAAGTGATTCATATTTCATTGTTAAGGAGGGAGTTCTTAAACAAGCTTAGACCTTTCCAATCGATCCTTGCTGTTATTTAACATAAATATTGTATATGCCTGATACTAGAGAAGCCATCGAAGCCGTTTGGTTAGATGCGGTCTTGTATAAGTTGTCGAACTAACTCGATATTCGATTTAAACTTTGGTCCGTCCTAGTTGACACACATACAAACATGTACAGCTGCGTTCTGGCGAACGGCTTTCAGTCAGAGTTTTATGAAGTTAAGCAAGGATTCATCAAGTCGGGATGGTGTTAACCTTGGCCGACAATATGTTTATCAATGGACTTTTAACACATTTGGAACAGAGTGGTCCATGCACTATTGTTCTCGATACCTTTACCAGCAATACAGCGCTTGTAGATGACAGTGCACTATCGGCAAATTTCACCGGCACATCTACAAAATTTGTTAAAGGTATTACGTACGATGAAACCTGCAAATAAAGATAGCAAATAAATCCAGTCAAAATTAATATTATCAGTTTTGGAAACAAACAAAAAAGCTACCAGATTGCCAATTATATTCCGGATCAGATCACATAGAACTGTGAATTAGTGAGACATCTTTCTAAATAAAACACTTAGTGACAGAGACAACATATAAAAAGCTATGTCACAAAGCTAAAGCTTCGATATTCTCTTTGCATTTAGTTAACATTAATCAGATATACACGAATCCGCATTACTTCAAAACTTTACCTACCTAGACTTTTGTGTTTGGAGGAGGGATAAAAACCCCTTCAATCTGAAAGTTATCTGGAGTCAAGACACCATGCAGCGTCATCGAAATACCTCATAAATCTAACGTGATAAGAATAATTGTTTTACTGCTACATTTTGATTACCATAATGTAAGTGATACGTTTACAGCTTTATGCTTGAGTAAAGGCATCATTGGAAACCCGCATAGAAAGATGCGCGGATGTTCGGGTTATGATATATCTAGAATAATATATTTTTATCATTTTCATTCCTGGTTGGATTCTTTATCATACTGGTACTATATTAAACAAGAAAAAATGTGACACAAAGCATAACAGCGGGCCAACAAACAATAATCCCATGTAAATATTTTGGAAATTGGTGATACAGTATGTCCAGGAATGCTCTATAGACCGTTCCTGGTATGTCTCAATTTTTCATTACCATTATCCTTATTAATTTGACATGAATGAAGATTTTTATGATTATTTGCCGTAAATTATTCTAAAATGGTTAAAAAGCTAAAAATGATTATTAAAACAGCAGAAAAAAAGTTAAAAAAAATAAAATTGGGTGTTGATGGGATTCGAACTCGTGGATTCGTAAAAGTACACGAACACAAAAGAGTACGAGCTAACGGCTTTATTCATTACACCACGGAGACAGACTTGTAAGGGCAGGGAAAAAATAGATAACATAATATCATATATATTTAAAAAGGCCATCAAAGAATATTCAGTCGACTGCACTTCGTTTCTATAATGTCAAAGGCTGTGTAAGTGGAAAAAGCAATCATATATCCATTTTTCTCAGCGTAGATTGCGCCTGAAACGTGAAAAGCGCTTTTTTCTATTTTTATCAGCGTAGACTGCAACCTCTATGAAACGAACGACAACTTAATTACAAACGACAACTCTTGCTTTTCCAAAAAAATTGACTGTGTCTACAGTTTTCATCTCAGAAGTACAATTTTATAATAAAGAGAGACGCATATGTTCCATCTAGTGCTTAAGTCTCCATGCATCTTTTACTCACCACGTATTAAATATAGCGGCCCCGTAATAACCGGAGAGCAATTATCATAATTGTACATGTATATGTTTTTGTAAGGTTGAAATAGGATGGTTCCCCGACCCATACTCAACCATTTGACGGGGATAATAAACGGGGTTACCCTACACACAAATTAATTGTTTATAACTATCTTTTATCTAGTCTTAACGAGGTTGAACTCGTCTTAAAAATACATGTCACCAACCGTTGTTTAAACTGATGCATGAGGATTATATTGCGAGATTTGCGATATAGCCAATGTAGGTTTAATGCTGTTCACAAACTGCAGCCAGTTTTTCAACCAACATCATGTTTGGCTTATTTTGTACTGTGTCTTGAATGGCTTTATTGTGGATACCTCATGCACTATCTTTTTTGATCGATTGAATTTATTCAATCGTATCCAAAGTTAACAGAGTATTTCAGACCCTTACGGCCGAACTCTTAACACAAATTTTTGTCGAATACGACCGAAAAGTAGTTCTATATTACTGTCCTCTGTTTTAAAAATTATATAGTAACAGATCTAAATAATATCAAAACATTACAGAATAGCATTATATTATATTGTTGTATTTCTTATAATTTGTAACTTAAATCAACGAGGTATCTGTTCTGTATAGAACTATTTTCCTACGCGGTTTTTATCGTCAGACCGGTGTGACATGAGAAATGTAAGACCCGTGAAATACGTATCGCTACACCAGATACACTAAATTCAGTGTTTCCGCGTTTTCTGCGGTTTTGACGCACTCATTTTGTCAATGACGCAACAGAAATAGCAAAGAGCGTCTTCTATGACGCAATTAAAATGTGTATGATCAAATTACTACAAAAACAACATTTCAAAACCTCTCAAAACGCTTCGAAATGCAAGATAAATTGTTGATAAAATACGCTTCCGGTATGGGATATGTCTAATTTTGACCCTATTGCGTCGTCGTTGTCGTCTGATTTCGGATCGACCCGCATTTTGTACCATTGCGTTTTTGTGTGTGTTGATTCCTATGATACCGTCATCATAGATCGTACATGTGTAGATGCACAACAAGAGATGGTCGACGAACCTTAATAGGGGAAACAAAAACGTCTTTCTGAGTGATTTTAATGACCATTTTGTAGTCATTTCGATGACAGTCACTATTGAAAGGGGTTTAAGTGTGCCAAATAATATCCAAGTTTAATGTCTGTGGTTGAATGCACTTATGAAAAATTCGCTTTGTGGACAAATTTGACTTTTGAGATGCAGTGACAAAATGGAAAACAATCAAAAAGAAACACCTGTTGTCTTGCCAACCCTTTGATTACCCACCATTTTGTGATGTATCACATGCAGTTTTACAGAAGTAAACTGAATAAAACTTCTTTAACACATAGTCATGCCTTTTATTTTTTTTTACAATAAATGGTATGACCTTGGAGTTTCTAAATGACCCCCAAATTATGATACAGGGAATTGGCACCCAGGGTCTTCCTCCTCCATGAAAGCCGGAAGTTGCAATATGACCTTACTGTTGGGTGCGACGTTAAATCCGAATTAATTCGCACAATACAATCAACCTTATTGGCATATCCCATAACTTTTGAATTACATTTAAAGTTATTCAAACCATAATTTTTCAGTTCAGTTTTGTCAAATTCCATTTCTCAGTTACGATTCACAGCTTTTAAAATACTTCATAGGGTAGTTGAACATAGTCACGGAATGACATAATGTAAGCACATGGGTTCCTATCTCAAAAGTAAAGTTAACACAAATGGTGAAAAAGGTCAAAATTTGTGAACAGTTGTGTCTCCAGTTTTTAACTTTACTCGTCCAAGGGTTGTCCTGATATTCACACATGTATGTGTATAGTCTATGTTGTCCTGATATATTTACACATGTATGTGTGCAGACTGTGTTGTTCAGAGACAATCGATCCTCCAGCACTTTCAGTGCTTTGATTTTATCTCCTACAGTGATACAGTACTTACTACAATTTGATTACTACTGAAGGTTTAGATCTTTTTAAGACTCCCTATTGGTCTCATCGGAGGGGACTATATGTTTACCGTCCGCCATTCCGTCAGATGTCCGATGTCCGATGTCTGCTGTCCGTCCGAAAATGTGGATTGTGCGATATCTGAAGAAAAATTGATGCTAGTCAAATGAAATTTGGTTTGTGTATGGTGGGCAATATAGACATTATGGACGTTTTTAATACGTGATTAAAATGTGGTTATCATGGTAAAGCACGTAAATAGTGAGAATACCACATACAACTCTGATGCTGATATATCCCTAAAAGTACTCAAAGTAGCATAATGAGTCTTGGCATGTGGACAAAGGATGTGGAAAATTGTGTTTGCTGTGGCAACAAAAATATTTTTTTTTGTTCAGAGCATAACTCAGTAAGTATGGAATGGAATTTATTGAAATTGCATACAAAGACAGAAAGTATGAAGAGAAGTGTAATGTGATAGAACTGTTACACTGCCTTGCTTAAATTTGAATTATCCCTTTATCATAACTACAAAATACTTAAGGGAATTTATTCAAAGTGCACACAAATATAGGTGGCATTCAGTGGATTTGTGATATCAAAGACCTATAACTGTTCCTTGTCACAGTTTTTTGATACCTCTCATTATATAAAAACTCTTTTGCAAAAACTCAATACTTTGTCCTCCTGCAGACAAATACTTTCCTGAAGGTTTTAAACCGGTAGGAGACTAAGGTACTGCTTGCAATACTCCAGTTACTTGTTGATTTAGAGTCTTTATGTTTTGAGATTGTCATCATGTATATTAATAGTAAATTGGTTAATTTTGTTATCTGACACAGATATTATATTTTTAAAGAAATATTTAGTTTGAAGTTATTTAAGAAAACAAACGTTATAGTTAGCATGAACTAGTAAATATACGCACAACCACGCTATAGATATACATGGAAAGTCAAAAGAATTGTCATAATACCGCTCACCTTTTACCTAGTAAGTGGTTTGAATTATTGGCGTACTATATAACATAATGCTAATATTAAAAAAACGATTGAAGACATTAATTCGACGGTAAAAATAACCATGCATTATTTGTCAGACAGATAAATGTTCTGATGGAGAGAAAACACATTATAGTTAAAATTGAATTTAACTTATACTTTCAGAAAGTTCTTTTATAATCCAAAACTGTCCCACTTACAGACAAAATATGACAACCTGCTTAAAAAACCCAAAGACATAGAGACTTAACGTTCGGTTCGTGAAATAGATAAACTATCCATCCTCCATATTTGGTTTAACTTTAATTAAACATGGACATATTGACACATATACTAAAAATCAAAGGACTGAAAGTGCTGGAGGATCGATTGTCTGTGAACAACACAGTCTGTACACATACATGTGTAAATATCAGGACAACACAGATTGTACACATCACATGTGTAAATATCAGGACACCCTTGCAGGAGTAAAGTTATAAACTGGAGACACAACTGTCCACAAATTTTGACCTTTAACCATTTGTGTAAACTTTACTTTTAAGATAGGAACCCATGTGCTTACATTTTGCATTCATTGACTATGTTCAACTACCTTATGAAGTATTTAGCTGTGAATCGTAACTGAGAAATGGATTTTGACAAAACTGAACTGAAAATTCATAGTTTGAACAACTTTCAATGCCATTCAAAAGTTATGGGAGATGCCCATGGGGTTGATTGTATTGTGCCAATTCATTGATTCGGATTTAACGTCGCACTAAGGTCATATTGCAACGTCCAGCTTTCATGGAGGAGGAAGACCCTGGGTGACAATTCTGGCATTATTTCAGTCACGACCGGGCTCCCAGACATAAAAGAATTCGACCCAAGTAGGGCACGAACCTACAGCGATGAGGGACAAGTAAACATCAGTCAATGACCTCAACCACTCGGCAACAGATGCCATCGTTTGATGCCAAGCAATTGTCTGAAGTTTCAAGGCTTTAATGGTTACTGAGAAATTGAATTTTAAGAAAGCTTAACCAGATTCAAGACGACATTGCCGACTGACGTCAAGAAGGTTATGACAATGGCTCTTCTGTTTTTCAAAGAAAAGCTAAAAATAGATAAATCAATCTTTTGTTATAAATTGATTCAGTATATACCTATTGTAGAACAAGTACTTGCAGCTTACATTAACTATCCCCGTGAGTGGTACAAAATACTGCGAATATACATACATAGTACAAAGGTGTAACAACATAACTGGAGTCTGAAAATAAGATTTCAAAGAAAACTTATATTAATTCATTTTCCTACTTTGGTAAAGTTTGAAAGTTTTAGTTACAATTTATATTGAGTTAAGTTTTGTTCTTTGTAAATGACAGCATAATCCAGAGAAATGAATTTGATTTTCCCTTTAGATTATTGCATTTCTGTCTATATTTAAAAATCGTAGTTAAGACATGTAGATCTATGTGATTTCTTACAGTTATTCGTACCCAGGTACGAATCGACTTCGCCGAAATGCGGACATTTTCGTACCATTTTCGAACCACGCATTTACGTAAAATATAACAATTACAACGTGTTTAAAGCATACAAATATGTTGTCATATTTCAAAAAGACATCTACAAGTGCCTCTGTAGAGTTAATTTGCTGATAAGTTTCAGTTTTATACCTTAACGCATGAAGGCATATTTTAGACTAGTTTTTCGGAAAATCTTTAGAGACACTAAATGACAACTAGTCTGGCCGAGCACTTTTGATGATAGAGGCGTTGGCAAGTTACAAAAAAATCGTTGTTTTTTATGTTGAATTCCGAGTTTTGTAATTTAAAATTCAAGAGTACCTAGTGGTTCGATAACGTATTACGATGTTTCGATAGTTTATGATCACAAACACAACATCGGATATAAGACACATTATTCGGCCTTACTAGGTGTCTTTTAGTGTCTCCGGTCTGACTTAGAAAACTGTTCTGATCAAAACCGCGTAGGAAACTAGTTCTATACAGAACAGATACCTCGTTAATTTTTAGTAATTTTTAATGTTTTACATTTATTCATCAATATATCATAATGAAAACAGAATACGAGGTAATGCATTACAATTCTTTTTATTTCATTGAATATATAGAACTACTTTTCGGTCGTATTCGACAAAAAATTGTGTTAAGTGTTCTGCCGTAAGGGTCTGAAATACTCTGTTAACTTTGGATACGACTGAATAAATCCAATCGATCCAAAAAGGGTCTTGCATATAAATTTACATCTGTTTAACTTCTTACAGCGTGTACAAAAATATCTGAAAACAAATAATGTCACAGATTCATCAGGAATTTGTGCGAATTTTACCAAATATGTATGCGTTCGAAATAAATTATTAGCCAAGAATATGTTTATACGTACAGCGATTGAAAATTTGTCATATATTTTGACTAAAAAGAGATTATATCTAACATAAATATAACAATTTAAAAGAGGTAACTCCTTCAAATATTAAACAATCAGGAAGAAAGTGTTTCCTCCCGCTTACAACGTATGTATACAGCTACTTGGTAGACTGTATAATATTCGTTTTGTTGGTAAGTAAACGCTCTCGCCGCCCAATCTTTGTAAAGCAGACTCCATATTGCTTGGGTCAATTGCAAGGCAAAAGCTCAAGTCTGATAAGGTTTTAAATATGCTCGATAAAAAGGTGTTGCGACAAGGCGTATAATTCTTAATATCTCTTGAACGGCTGCATGTATTTTAAATATTTTAATATCAAATGAAACATAATGTTAAACCTGCCTCCTGATATCACTTTTGTTGGATTTTTCCACTGAATAATTGGTTATTTTACGGCTGTAAATGTCAAAGGGATCGTCACTCAAAATTCTTAAAAATTGGTGATTTTTTTTCAAAACAAATGTAAGAAAACGAATGAAATTTTGTTGGAAAATATTAAGTCTTTGTTGATACTGATATGTTAAAAGAATACATAGCAGTATCACTGTTGTTGTTATTGTTTCATCCTTCTACGGGTACAAATTGCAGCCAAAGCGCTATTATTCTGAATCGTGACTAAAAAATAAGAAAAATGGCGGTTTGGTGGCGATTATACCAGGTCCTGTAGAAGAAAGGAGGCAGTAATAATAACAGTAATACTGTTACGTCACCTTTACTGAGTACATAATGCTTAATGGCACGAAAGCTGAGAGTTTCTCTAGCACTTCTCTAGATCAATAAAATCTTGTGAACCAATGTCAATATAAGTAATCACAAAAGCAAAGGCTAGACTAAATTTCTCTTTAGAAAGAGTAAAAATAACCTGGAGGATCACACTAAAAACTGATTTCCGTGTGTCTTATCCAGCGTCGCTTCAACTATGCATATTCATTTAAGTCTCAATGTTTGACTAAACAACTAAAAGTTAAACGTGAAAACAACTTATAACATTTCTGTTTATCTATTTATCTATATGAATACCACGTTTTATTAATGTATGTGAAACTTTGATATATGATATCTATACATTTTCATTGAAATTAAATTATAATCTTTTTAAAAGCTCAGCTGCCGTTAATGATCTTATAAGTTTACAGTACAACTGAGTATGCTAAGTAAGGCCATTCAGTCAAACGCCAAGTGATTATATAAACAGAAAATGTGGAAAACATTCGGTATTCGACCGTTGCAACTTTTGCACTTTTGTATGATATATTTAATACCAAGTTATTATTGTATAACATTACTTCCTGTTTACCCCATTGGAAGATGCAGCTTTATTTGTATAAATATTTTAAACATTTATAAACTTTGTCCTTGGTGTATTTTGAATCTTCTTACATTGAATTGGATTTTTTAATGCGGTAAGTAGAGAATACGATTATGTAATAGTCTTAGTTAATAACATTTACATGATCTATTCACAATATCTAGTGCTGTCTTATGCACATTTTTGGTTTTTAGATTATCATTATAATACAAAAGCCTTCATAAAGGAAGTTTTTTTTGTCTTAAACTCCTAAGACACTTGTGTAGTTTGCATAAATAGCTTCCATTATGTTCAGGGCCCAAAACAGGTCTAACAAGATAATAATAACCTTGCCAAAGAATTACAAAATTTGCATTTTGTTTATATTTAGCACTATCTTTACACTTACAAGTATCATACGTTATTACATCACTATCTGTGTTTATGTATGTGCATGCTTGCGTGCGTGCGTGTGTTCTTGATTATCTTAGTACCTCCTTTTGAAAAAGAAATGCAATGTGATGGTCTTCAACAAATATCCTTTATCTGGTAACAGAAAGGCAGCCAGTGCTGCAGCTGCTTAATTAATTAGTTTGTTTAAACCAGTTTTATCATCATACTCCTATAAACATTTATCTAAACTCCCTTTTATTTGGGTAGAAAAAAACGACTCTTTTGACAAAATATTCCAATTAAAACAAAATAATCAGTATCTACACTTTCCATCATGTTTTATGTTCACACAGTCATGCTGATTATATAAATGCTGTAAAATATATTCACTTTTTTGCAGTAAAGCATTTTTGATTTGCTTTATCACGATACTGTTAAAGGCAAATGAACCAAATGCCTTGTACATAGTAATTGTACCTGAGAGGTGCTGTTTTTTACTGACCGGTGTATTCTTTCATTTAATATTCAAAGACGCATTCGTTTCAGTCATGTTTAGTCATGACGACTAAACATGACTGAAACGAATGCGTCAGACTGACGAAACGAATTGTTTGCCCTAAAGATTTTATCGTCGTTTTGATAATCTATGTTTAACGTCGTTAAACGGTTCAGTCGAACGCATATTTACGGAACTACCGGCTGTACTTTTACACTTTATATTAGGCTTTGTGGATTTTTGTTAATCACAAAAGTCACTGAAACTTTGCAGACACGCTCTAACAGTCATTATACAAGACATGCTAGTATTTATTCTATTTCATGTCTCATTGGTTACAGAGAAAATACAAAATAAAACGAACCTTGATGATGCTGTATTTAGCATTAGCTTCTCCTATTTGTCTTATTGTTATGATATCACATTACTAGTCGGTAAAGGGAAGCTTTTTGAGTTCGTGCGAGACAATGGCAAATTAAAGTAAGCGTTAAAATTATGTATGTCTGTCTGTATTCACAGTCTACACCGTGACTCCGGACACAGCGGTGAAGGACGCTGTCTTTGAGCTCATCCTGACTGTCATATAACTTCTTGTCCGGGGTGTTACACTCAGGCTACATACTGCTTCTTGACCGATCAAAAAAGAGAAATTCTGAAGTTAATGCTCTGCTGTATGCTCTGAAAGACCTCACACAAGAATATCGGACAGCTACAATATTTCATACATGAATATGAACACTGAGTCTGTGGTGTCCTGTACGAAGCTTGAATAGAATCTGTCTAATATATGGTAGTCACCTGTTGGTACGCATACTGTCTCTGATTAGCCAGTTGTGTGTATGATGAAAATACCAGCACCACCATCTTCATAGCAGCTGTGGCAGAGTCGTCTGCGTACACATGTCTGCAGAATGTCTACAGCATAATGTTACTTTTTAAAGGTATTTAAAAGCTGTATATTTAACTTTGTGATTGGTAAAAAGCTGTCTGAACTTTCTGTCTGCATGAAACTTGACGATTTATTTCTTTTATATTACTTTCAGATGTTTGCCCTTTGGTTACTGAGTGGTACATTGATTGCGCCAAACCTTGTAATTGGTGGTGAGTATATCGCAGTTGAAATAATCGCAAATGTTATGATTAAGTTATAAGTGTGGAAAGGATCTATTGATGAAAACTAACCAACTTTATAACGTCTCCATGAGCATGTTTTACTGTAATCAGCAGTAGAAGTGTATTGATTAGCCTTTTGCTGAATCTGTTTTGTGTGACGTTAAATAAGCCCTTAGTGAATGGCATCGAAACGTATGTTTATCACAGAAAAAAAGTACAATATATTGGCAATACCATGTGACCAGGTAGTGTGTATTGGAAACAAAATCGAAAGGAAAAGAAATATGCTAAAGCTTTACCAAATATTTTCTTAATACTTCGTGGAAGTTCATTTGTCAAAGACAACATCTCCACTTTAAAGGGACCCACACTTTGCTCTTCCAGATTCCAGATTCCAAAGTTGAAAGTGCGTATTCCACATAGTTCGAAGAAATACTGTGATGTATGAAATCACAATCTTATAAATAATAAGACTATATATTACATATATCACATATATCACGAAAGGATGTAAGTTTGTTCAGGAGTATTTTTAAATGTCTTAAAGGGAAGAACATTTCAACTGGTTGGTTAATATTCTGCCTGCTGTTACTACACTTAATATCGGCACACAGTTTTACACATGCAGAAACCATGTACAACATCTTAAGTTATATCGTTTACAGATAAACGTTTACTCAGTATCGTATTAACGGGAAGGTAAAAACGGGACTGAATTTAAAGACAATTTCACCCATTTTTGTTTACCTGCTGATGTCAGGGATACTCTTTCATATGGTTAACGAAATAACATTTCGTAAAAACGAAATTACATTTCGTATTATTTCGTTGAAACGAAATAAAAACATTTCGATTTTACGAAATAAGATTTCGTAATTACGAAATACATTTCGTTGTTATGTTATTTCGTTTTTACGAAATGTATTTCGTAAATGAAATAATATTTGGTTTTTACGAAATCATTTCGTAAAAACAAAATCTTATTTCGTAATTACAAAATACATTTCATAAAACCGAAATAACATTTCGTAAAACTGAAATAACATTCTGTAAAAACGAAATAACATTTCGTTGAAACGAAATAATATTTCTTTTATTACGAATTACATTTTGTTTTAACGAAATAACATTTCGTTTTTACGAAATAACATTTCTTTTTTCAGAAATCTTTATCTTATTTCGTTTATATGAAATGTTTTTCGTAATTACGAAATAAAAAAAATGTATCACATGTCACTTCACGGGCAACGTAAGATACATCTTATGCCGTCCTTTTTATAAATCACTTTCTTTTCTCCTCTTTTTGATTGCGCGATTTTTCTAAAAGAAAAACCTCTCTTCTTCTGCGTTTTAACACCAAATAAGAAAAATACTTTAAGCACCAATGTACGCTGAAAACGCGTGTCGGGTATGCAAGCTCGCACAACTATGTATGGCTATTGGCATTTCACACAATTTTTCTAAATAATAATAATCTTCGACACATCTGACTGGGTACTGCAGTCAGGTAAAACAAAACTCCATAGATTTTCAAATTTTGTTAGGTAGCAGTATACATGGGAGTCACACTGGGGTCTTAGCGAGTTAACCAGGGGAGATATCTTACGATCGGCCGCGGCTATAAACATAAAAAAACATACAACGACTTAATTTGTAAGTTGACATTTTTCATGATTAATATACATTTACCCTGAAAAGTAGAAAAAAAAGTATACTGATATACATCTGATTTGATTTTTATTACTGCACCTGAAGAAGACGTATAATAAAGTCGAAACATGTTGTGCTAAACAGTGTTGTGATTAATTTTATTTCTTAGTCCTGAAAAGTAGAGGAATACACGCGTAACAACTGCAAATAAACCCATTTTGACACTACTTTTATTTCGTTGCTATCTTTTAACTACTGCGAAGTTATAGATGTGATACATGTATTTAAGTTGAATGAGCATGGCCTTTATTGATAACCCACTTTTAAGCCATGATTGGGGCAAATCAATTTGATTCTAGTGGAAAATTTTCCAATACCGGGGCGATTATCACTCAAAGTCCCGTCTCCGCCTTTGAGTGATAATCGCCCCGGTAATGAAATAATTGCAAGAGGGCTTTAGCCCGAGGGCAATTATTACATACCGGGGCGATTATCACTCAAGGGCCCTGCTAAGCCATTAATTTTTCTGTGTAATACACATGTGTTTCCTATTTATCATTTAAACTGACTTGTCCCAATCATTGCTTAAAAGTCAATAAAGGCCATTCTCACTCAACTTGAAAAATAACATGTAGAAAGATATGACTTTGTGTTCTTGGCTACATATTAATATAAATTCTATGTCTGTTTGTTTTCAACTGATGTAAGTCGATATGACTTGGCACTTCATAAAGCAGATGCATATACCTTGGAAGACTGAATTCAAATAAAAACAAAATATCATTCTTATTCAACAAATTATCTTTTAACGTCGCTCTTTGTTTTCAACAGTGTAGAGTTATATCTTACTTCCTATGAAGCTGTGAGTTTCTTCTTCGGTAACATGGCGATAAACGCTTTTTGACTATTCCATCATCTAAATCAATTATTCTGTTAGCTAAAGACTCTAGTGTACGTTCAGCGTCAGCCATGTTTTAACCGTTAAGTTACGTCACGTTTGCACGTGCACGTTTTCCTAGGGCAATTATTCGATAATAGCCCTGCGCGTGCAGGGCCAAAAGCTGATAATGCATCGGGAGGACGGATAAAACATTTTTTCTCTATACAAAAGTGTTACAAATATATAGTAAAACATATATTATGACAAATTTATTGACACTTCTGTTAGTGATTTTCAATTTGAAATCAGAAATAATACGTACTTTAAGCCTATGCAAACGTTAGTTGTTTCCAACCATTCATATTCTTTGCTTTCTTTAGAATATTGTGCTGAGATATCTCTTTTCAGATATCTTGAATCAAGTTATGTCTTTAAAAAAGATGGTCGGCGCGACTTTTAGTATATGAAATAGATTGGTAGCTAGATTTCATAGTACCAATTCCTGTGTGCAGTAAGATGGCACAAAATGTGATAGATAGAGAAAAATGTGCTCCTTGGCCGTGACTCGAATCCGGGACCCTTCTCTTTTAAGGAGAATGCTCTTCCGACTGAGGTATCCGGTCGCAGAAACATTTTCTTCCAAATTGTGACTAAGTCCGTACCCTGACATATGCATCAGGATAACGAACGTAGTCTTTATGTTTTTCTTTATACAATATGTAACTCGAAATATTGACCATTACTCACTTGTCTATTAGTGTACATTATAATTAACAGCAGTTTAGGGGTACAACATATTGTGTTGCTAGATATGAAATATTTACGTACTAAAAATATAAAACCCTACATGACAGGCTGAAAACTCAAGTGTTTTAGAGTACTGTTTTATTGACTTTTTTCATGTGGTCTTATCTAATTAAATGGTGCCTTACAGATTCAGTTTTTCAATCCAAAAATGTTATAAATTCTACTTGTCATTCCATTGGCGGTTGAAAGGTGACCATTTTCCGATCAAAAGCAAGCTTAATACGACCGCGCCGTTTTATTTGTTGGCAACATTATTTAAGTAATAACTGATGTGTATTTAGCCGTATAGAAGTGGACGAGTAACGAAAAACTCACGCTGAAAACAGTTGTATTGAAATTAAGTTTATTAATGATTTATTCCTTTGCTTAAAAATTAACGATTAATTCACAAAGCGCGCCGCAGAAGTCTTTTTTCTGGAAATAAAAACTACAAACTAAGTATTTGCTTTTTTCTTTTATTTTGATTACGAGAACACATTACCTCAATTTTATTAAGAAATATGATTTTGATATTTTGTAGAAATGCTGAATTTACATTTCGTTTAATTTCTGTTATAATTTATGGTGAGTTGAACATTTATGAAGGTGTATGCTGACTAAGCCTAGATATGTTTTTTGTTTACTCCATTTTATAATTTCATTTTCTACAATTAAGGTTAAAACGTTTGGTGTTTAAGTTAAAATATAATATGTAGCAGAAACAAGATTGAAGTTTAGCAAAAAGTCTACAAAAAAAAAGAAAACAAAGAAAAATAAAACAAAACAACAGCAAAATCATATATTTATTCGTGATACATAAACAAATATTTTACGCTTCATAGCCTCCTTTATTTCAGCAACAGATCCATATTGTTCTGGGAACTGTAAATGTTGCAAAGATTATGATTGTAAGGAAGCATTTGGATGGTCAAACGTTTGTAACAATGGATGCATTGACGGTCACAGAGGACCAAGATGTTATGAGTTGTGCCAGTATACAAACTGTAAATCCTGTGGCTTCAATACCGATTCGAAGACATGTACCGCTTGTTATGATGGTTATTTTCTTGGGCTAAATAAAGACTGTACATTGGAGTGTCCATCTAACTGTAAGTCGTGTACATCAAGCACACGTTGCACTCAATGTAAGGAAGGTTTCTATGAGAAAGATGGCTCGTCCACGTGCAAGTTTGCTGTATGTCCTAAGAATTGTAAATGCAGCGAAAGTAATTGTATCTCTTGTACAATAGGATTCTATAACACTTCATCATTGTGCACTAGTACATGCCCACATAACTGTGACACGTGTGCGTTAAAAGATAAATGTGACGAATGTAAAAACGGATTTTATAATGGATATGAATACGACAATAACAAAAGTCTTCGATTGAATAACTGTACATACAACTGTACAGATACATGTGCAACGTGTCAATCATATAATAATTGTTCAGAATGTGTGAATGGAAAGCACGGTCTGACGTGTCAGGAGGATTGTTCTGTCGGTTGTAAGGACAGGAACTGCTTGATTAAATCAGGAGTTTGCGAATGTTTAATGAATTTTAGTGGTGATAAATGCACCGAGTGTATTGATGGACAATATGGACACTTCTGCAACCAGACATGCCCAAACTACTGCAAAAATAAAACATGTGAGAAAACGTCAGGGTATTGCCTTAATGGTTGTATATCAGAGACAATTGCTGGAAACACTTGTAATACATGTCGCATTGGAATGTACGGGGAATTGTGTGACAAAACCTGTCCAGAGAACTGCTATGGTAACTTTTGCGAGAGAGCGAATGGTAAATGTATTGACATATGTAAAGTTAACTTTGATGGAGTTTTTTGTGACGCATGTGTCCATGGTAAATACGGAGAAAACTGTGAGCACAGCTGTCCAATTAATTGCAGAGATGGCATTTGTGAAAAAAAAGAAGGTAATTGCTATACATGTGCCGGAAATTATCATGGTGAAAAGTGTATTACATGTAAACCTGGTTACTTTGGACCAAACTGTGAAGAAATATGCTCGCCTCGATGCGCAATGACTACCTGTAACAGACATACAGGTGCGTGTGTTTCCGGCTGTATGAATGGATATTCTGGAGATAGATGTTGTGTCGAGAGCGAATACTGCATGAACTGTTCTTCCAATACGGAATGTAGTGGATGCAGAATAGGCTTTTTCCAAAATACATGCAAAGAAAGATGCCCAAGCGACTGCTTAGAAAAATGTGATTTTTTAACGGGTGAATGCTATGACTGTAAGAATAATCATTTTGGCGGGTTTTGCAACTTTAATTGTTCTGATCAATGCAATGTTTCACTGAAAACCGAAACTCGGTGTGCTAAATCTGACGGCAAGTGTACACATGGATGTCAAGACGGTTACACCGGTCCTGCTTGTAACGTAACGTGTAGCAACTTATGTATTGGCAATGTATGTAAGCAGGATACAGGAATTTGTGTACATGGATGTGATGACCAGCATGACGACGATGTATGTGATAGAAGTATAGGTGAGAACGTTACTTTATAAGTATGCCAACTTAAGATAGTGTAGTTCTGCTAATTTAAAACTTATATAAAAATTATGACCGCCGTCGCGCGAAAATGGGCCTTCGGACATTTGTTACATTATTCAACATAAAACAACAGAACATTGACATTTTTGTCACTCTCCTTTATTGCCAAACCAATGTTAAAAACTGATAGCCACTATATTGACCACCACAGAAATATCCCTTTTATGTTTCAAAACCTTGAAAAACTGTTGCAACAGCGATTCGAAATGATTCTCTTTTTTATTTTGCTTATACCCTATGAAAAAAGCATATCGTGGAAAGAGGACAAGGAATATTTCACTAGATATGATATATATCGACAGAATATAATATATAATTTTGCAACCAAAAATAAATGATGCTGTTAGAAAATGATAAACATAATGGTTTACTGCCCTTGTAAATTGAAGTGAGTTTTGACGTCAGCTTATGGTATGTGACGCCATTTTTAGAGTGAACAATGACGCCTTAGGTTTATTTTTTTCAGAATGTTGTAATTACATGTATAATCTACCGGACGTAGGTTACTGAAATTTTCCCATATTGATATTGAAATATTGTTCAAAATATGCAAGAAAGCTAGTTTCCAAGTTTTTTGTCCGAAGGCCCATTTTCCCATATCGCTGGTCATATTATGTATTTAACACACAGTAAGATGGGAAAATCATATAACCGGCAGACAAGCCATTTTAGGGAAATGACTCTTTGTTGAATACGATTTCTGTATCAAAGTTCAACCCAGTTACATAGTATGAAGCAACATGTTATCAATGCAAAATTGGTGGATCAGTCATATAAGTTGCACAATGTTTTAAATTATTGTTTTTTCTTTGAAATTGTTTGGATTAAAATGAACTGCATAATCATATGTAACTGTACCATTATCTTACAACCAGGCTCGTTACTTGACAGAATTTAAAAGTTCCTAACCCTTCAATGTACTGAATACTTTTTTACAAACATACGTGTAACTGTATAATGTTTACTTAACATTAGTGTTAAATGCTCTTCCTGAAACATTGTTTACAGTCCGCTTTGTCTGAACAAAATAATTAAAATATAAAATTTCAGATATCTGTTTTATTCGACTGTAAATTGCCTTTAAAATTATCATTCTGATCTGTGATATAAAAGTACGTAAGAGTGTAATAAAACGATGTAGTTTTATACTATCAAGTTCTTTTCTTGTTTGAAAAATTATATACAGATGCTAAACGAGAATTTGATGACATAGTCTCGTTAAGTACGTACATTTAAAGCTCATCTGTAAGTTACTAGTAATTGCTGATGACCATTGAAACCAAGACGAAATTTAGATGTTTTAAATACATTGAGATTAAGGAATTTAAGAATATAATAATAATACAAATATCGAAATAATCTTTATTTGAAGTCGGTAAGATACAAATAACAAAATGCATCAGATATTACGAATGGAAGCGCAGTGAATGGAATGTGTATATGAACCTCTTGACCACGTGACTGCTTCATTGATAAATAATGTAGCTGCCGATTCAAAGATTGACTGCATATTCAACCGCCTCCATTGATAACTTTTCCAGGAACGATATTTATGTGTATTGTAAAATGTACCTCGGCTCAACGCCGTTTATCTTTTTTAATGACATTTCTTGTCATAAATAAAATACAGATTAACTGATTAATCAAACTAGATATTTTATAATAATGTGAGATATGTGTTTTACAGCTTATTTATATATTCAGAATATTTTCTATAGATTCATATACTGACGATGATGTAGAAATATCTGTTACCGCTGCAGTACTGGGATCTCTCTTAGCCTTGTCATTGTGCATCAATATCTCGGGTGTTGTATACATTCTTCTGAAGCACAGGAAAAGGGGTTCTCGAAAGTATGTCTCATTTTTATAAAAAGATTCATTTGTACTTGGTTCATAGGTTTTACTAACTTCATTTCAATGACTCAAAGTCTGCTACGAATGATTCTTAAAACTTTTAAATTGCGCCTTTTTGTACGGGTTTAGCTCTGTCTTAATAACGAAGTTCTTCTGTAGAGTTGTAGGCTCGTCGTTTTGTTATGGTTAGTAACTCGGCGACAGAAACATTGATCGTATTTTACTCAATGAGTGTAGTGCATTGACTACATCACGACAATGATGCTTTTATCGCCCATATTATCGACAGATAAAGTCAAAGATAGTTTTAGGAAATTTGACTCTAGACATTATTTGATAACAATAATGTGTATAATTATGTGTAACAAAACTATAAGCAGAATATTTTAAAATAATTGTCAATTTATTGTAAAGCAAACCTTTGAAAAAGAAAAGCAACAACTTATATTAATTTGAACAACTTTTATACTTTATGTTGTCGTCACTACTACATTACAATAAATTAAAAATTTAATTTCTTAGCTGTGTGAAGATAAATGTTTCATTATATCGGGGAAATGAGAAGGAGAACAGATCACGTCAAATATTTTGGAAATGACATCAATTGTTATCTAATACGACTTTTGTATCTACCCCCGATTTGGGAGAGACGTATTGTTTTTACCGTGTCCATCCGTCTTTCATATTTCGTTTGCGCTCAATAACTTTAGATCCATATGTGCAGTCTTCAAACTTCATAGGATGATTGATTTTATTTATTAGATTTGGGGCCAGTAGGTCAAAACCCAAAGCTACAGTGACCTGAACTGTGAAATGCGTTTCCGCTCAATAACCGTAGATCTATATGTGCTACAGTTTTCAATCTTCATAGGATGATTGGCCTTGCTGAGTAGATGATCCCTATAATTTTTGGGTCAGTAGGTTAAACATCAAGATCATCGTAGCCGGAACTTCGTTTCCGCTCAATAATTTGAGAACAAACGACGGTCTTCAAACTTCATGTGATGATTGGTATGATAATATAAATGATAATCAGTAGATTAAATGTAAGGGTCGCATTGACTTATGCATTAAAATTTCCCCTTTGGCTCTTGAATGTAGGGGATATGCTTATTTTTCAAAAACATGTCCTATTATTTTTACACTGTACAGGGACATGAGAGGGCAATCACTGGAGGTGGCATATGAAAACACTATGGCTTCTTCCCACGGGCATCAATCCAGGACGACTGAAAACGGTTGTATTTCCTGTTTAATAAATTCTGCTCTAATACTTATTGTAGATTTGTTAACAATTCTATTCAAAGACAATATATTTGTTTCAATTAGATATTAAATGCAACATCACAAAAGTCCTTTCACTAAAATGTTTTCATATTCAATTGCTACCACGTCACCATAAAAGTTTACTGGTGGGCAAAGAAGAAGTGCCGAATATAACATCAACTACATGTTGTTCGTTGTTTCACATACTGCAAGGTTTAATCATGAAGACGTTTGTCATTGTTTTGACTAAGACTTAAGGAAAATTGTTCTGTTTCAGAAAATAAACAGGTAGCAACTATTCTGTCTGGAATTTCGCTAACAATTCTTGATCAATAATTCTTTTTTCACTTTGAGATGAATGATTGACAAAACGCTTTTACTAATGTGTATACATAATAAGGTTCAACTTAGAATTTTATACCTCTTCTATAATTAATTTTCGAACCGCAGTTGATCATAAATACATTTATGATATATTTTCAGAACTAAACGCATCATCTGCCAAGAAGACAAATGTTTATGAAGTGATCAGCAGCACTAACGGTAAAACTGCCAACTGCACAATTTACAGTTTAATTTTTAAACAAACAATTCAGTATTTTGTAATATTAAAATGACATATTTCCAAATTGAATCTAAATTGGAAAACACTATAAAAGTCTCATTTTACCGTTCAAAATTAAACTATTTACTAAACACAATAGCGGGTTGCAAAAGACCGGTCGAATTAGCTTTTCAATGTCATGTGACATATTGAAATGGAATCAAAATAAAACACAACTTGAGTCTACATAAACCTCTGCCGACTAAAGGCGCACATAAGACGAAACTTTCGACAACAAAATAATTAAACTACCAAGTAGCTATTACTTAATACATGTACTTAAATAACTTTGAGATGATTCAACTGCCTCGATTAGAATTTCTAAAACTCAAATTCAAATTGAATGACTTTCAACTCGAAGGGAGAACATTAAATAGTATTAAATTATTGTACTTTTTCTATGAGGTAATATGATTTCTTCTTTCTACTTTTGAACAAGCTTTCCAAAAAAGGAAAACTAAAATAAATTTATACGTATTTATGTGCATTTTATACAAACAGATGTATCAGAACATGACTATCAGCAAATATCACCGATGGCGGTAAGTTTCTTCATTGTACTTGTTATTTGAATTGACCCAGCTCCTGAATTATGAAATAAGTATCAACATAGTGTAGAACTTGACTGAAGAAAATGCTTACTGTGTTTGCTAGCTGGAAACGTATGTCAGGCAATGGCAATGTCACTACATTCTATCTCTTAAAACATTAAGAACATTCATTCAGAGTCTTGTCATGCACAGAATGCCGCGGCGTGAGCACAAACATAGCCTCTTTATGTTTGAGAATGAAAGTAACTTCCTTTATTAAAACAAAACATACATTGAAAATAATGGACTCATTACATATAAGATAAGCTCGAGTGTAAGTTTCTGTTATATGTGTACAATTAAATAAACGACATTAAACATTTAATAAAATTCAACGTATTGACTTCCAACGAAATTTGATAGAAAATAATTAGCATCTTGGTCTATATCTAATAGCGAATATGTGGGGACATTGTCCTGATAAGCTGATATTAGTGTGTTATTAATCTAGTAAAATCCTTTATATAACTATAGTTTTTTATGAAACGTCCAGGTACAGTTATTTCAATCATAGATTTCATGAGCTGTTACATTTTAGTTATCTTCAATTGATATAAAAGCATTCTTATGATATTATACAAGATTTTCTTCTTACAGACGACAGCGGTACAGGAAACAAAATATTAAATCAAATTTAAATACATAAACACAAAAGACTCTTCAACAGGAAAACAACGTCAAAGGAAAAACTTTTCGAGTAGTGTCGTTTTATATGGTTATACTGAGATGAATTGTTTATATTTGTCTATTTTTAAAAGTTTGCGATTTGCGATGGAGTATACGGATAGCAATTGTCAAAATGTTTTAATTGTGTCGGTTTGAGCTGAAATCGCTCATTTGTCTGTGAAATAAAAATCGTTTATCAATATCAAAGCATAGTTAACCCAATTTCAATGTGACCATAGTATGATAATTAAAAGCAGTTTCATTTTCGAAAAGTACGTGCTTGGTGAGGTAGTCCAACGTTTAGAAGACGAAGCCGATCAGAAACGACTTGAATACAAAAGAGTGGTACGGTGCATATAATGTATCATCTTATGTTTGACAGAGTTGGTTTGAGGTGTATTATGAAGTCTGGTTTTTGTCAGACGTTGTAAGTTTATGTCTTATCAAGTGATTTTGTAAATACTATGTTCTTCTACATCTACATGTTTAACTCATGCAGCCAACCATTTTTATATGTTTACAAATTTTCTGTATTGCTAAACTGTGTCTGTAAGTAAATTTCATCGTAGCATTTTATCAAAGCTTTAAAAATACAAACGCTTGCATATACAACTATAATTAAACTATGTTAGTATCTTGCGCTTCTCATTTAAGATATTTCCACGTGGTCTTAACATGTATTTTTACATTATGGCAACTAAATGTTGTTTTTATTCCTAAAGTAAACATACTTTGTTTCTTTAATACCTTAAATCTATCTGTGAAAGAGACATACCATAAATCTGGGATCAGTTCAAATAACCCCAAAGTAATTCATATTCAAATAATTGGAAGGATTGCCACTTGTCCTGAAAGTTTCACCTAACATTTCTAGCAAACATCGGTAAAATTAGCAAAATCATATGTATTATAGTTACGTTTATCTTTCTTAAAGACTTGTTTCACAGCGCCAGCTACATTCGACTTTATTGTCATGTAGTGTTGTATATAGGGCACCTGGAACATTCGA
Organism: Saxidomus purpurata; assembly: GCA_022818135.1. NCBI lineage: Eukaryota > Metazoa > Mollusca > Bivalvia > Venerida > Veneridae > Saxidomus > Saxidomus purpurata. The sequence goes on along the minus strand of JAFMSR010000004.1, from coordinate 41,730,546 downwards.
CTTTATTGTGATGTATTTTTTGTTTATAGAGCGCCTAGTACTTGTGACTTTATTTTCATGTATGTTTTGTATATAGAGCGCCTGATACATTCGACTTGATTGTCAGGTATGTGTTGTTAATAGAACGCCTGCTACGTTCGACTTTATTATCATGTAGTGTTGTGTATAGAACACCTGGAACATTCGACTTTATTGTCATGTATGTGTTGTATATAGGACCCCTGGAACATTCGACTTAATAGTGACGTATATGTTGTATAAAGATAGCCTAGTACATTCGACTTGATTGACATGAATTTGTTGTATATAGAGCGCCTAGTACATTCGACTTGATTGACATGAATTTGTTGGAAATAGACCGCCTAGTATATTCGACTTTATTGTAATGTATGTGTTGTATATAGAGCGCCTTATACACTTGACTTTATTGTGATGTATGTGTTGTATAAAGAGCGCCTGATACACTTGACTTTATTGTGATGTATGTGTTGTATATAGAGCGCCTGATGCACTTGACTTTATTGTGATGTATGTGTTGTATATAGAGCGCCTTATACATTCGACTTTATTGTGATACATGTGTTGTATAAAGAGCGCCTTATACATTCGACTTTATTGTGGTGTATGTGTTGTATATAGAGCGCCTGATACACTTGACTTTATTGTGATGTATGTGTTGTATTTAGAGCGCCTGATACACTTGACTTTATTGTGATGTATGTGTTGTATATAGAGCGCCTTATACATTCGACTTTATTGTAATGTATGTGTTGTATATAGAGCGCCTTATACACTTGACTTTATTGTAATGTATGTGTTGTATATAGAGCGCCTGATACACTTGACTTTATTGTGATGTATGTGTTGTATATAGAGCGCCTGATACATTCGACTTTATTGTCACGTATATGGTGTTTATAGAGCGCCTAGTATATTTGACTTGATTGACATGTATTTGTTGTTTATAGAGCGCCTGATACATTCGACTTTATTGTAATGTATGCGTTTTATATAGGGCGCCTAGTACATTCGACTTGATTGACATGAATTTGCTGGATATAGACCGTTTAGTATATTCGACATTATTGGCATGTAGGTGTTGTATAAAGAGCGTCTGATACATTCGACATGATTGCCATGTATGCTGGTTGTCCAAGTTTTCGTGGTAATTAGAACCCGTTATAACACTGGAAATGGAAAACATCAACTGGAACATATTTACAGTTTGGATTACTTCAGTGGTTTTATTTGATGTGAGCAATGGGGACGGGAAACAACTGTCTAAATACCACGAATTCTGGACCTACCACGAACACTGGGCCCAACACAATATGTGTTGTTTATGGAGCGCCTGCTACAATCGACTTTATTGTCAGGTATTTGTTGTATATAGAGCTTCTAAAATTCGACTTTATTATCGTGTATTTGTATATATAAAGCGCCTAGTACATTCGCATTTATTGTGATGTATGTGTTGTTTATAGAGCAACTGATACATTCGAATTTATTGTGATGTATGTGTTGTATAGAGCGCTCAGTACATTCGACTTGATTCGCATGTATGTGTTGTATATAGAGTGCCTAGTACTTTTGACTTTATTGTCGTGTATGCGTTGTACATAGAGCTCCTTTTACATTCAACTTTATTGTCATGCATTTGTTATATATAAAGCGCCTAGTAAATTCGACTTTCCATTGCGTGTGTTAGAGATTCACCTAGCAGGGATTACTTTTATTTACACTGTCCTGTGACTTTGGAACATGGTGGGGGTAAGAGTGAGGTTGGGTGCGCACCATAAACCGGTTTAAGCTCCCCAGTGGTGTTTTTGCCACTGACCGTTCCAAGGCGGTGCCCCACTGTGTTCCTTTAATTGTTCGTTTTGTCCTCGTGTGTTTGCTTTGTATGCTAGTGTGTGTTGGTAGTGTATATGTGTGTGTGTACATGATTGTGTGTGTGTGTCGTGTGTGTGTGCGTGTGTGTGTGTGTGTGTGTTGGTGGTGTGCACTTCTGGGTGCTGTGGGGCTCGTTTTGGGGAGGCTGCGTTTTTGGTACGTGGCATTCCCTGTTTGATATTATTTTTGTTTTTATTGTCATGTATTTGTTTTATATAAAGCGCCTAGTACATTCAACTTTATTGTCATGTATGTGTCGTATATAAAGCGTCTAGTACATTCGACTTTATTGTCATGTATGTTTATATATTGAGCGCCTAGTAATTTTGACTTTATGGTCATGCATGTGTTTTATATAGAGCGTCTTATAAACTTGACTTTATTTCCTGATGACGTGCTTCAGCGTACGATGCATTAATGTTAATTTTGGTTGAGGGGCAATACTGAAAAAGGGCGTTTTTGGATTAGCTACTCGGATAACCCGAGTATCCAGCGTTCTTAAGCGTACATGTCTAGTGAGACCAGTAATATTTAGCTATTCAACTTGGTGGTGTTACCCCTAGTTGATCACGGTTTGTCCAGAGTTAAGGTCAGCAGAAATGATGATAGACTATGCAAAGTTTCACTCTAAGACAAAATTTATCAATTTAATAATGTCATCAGAATCGGACAATTTCACTTTTTGTATGTCTTTCATATCAAATAATACTTATCAGGTAATATTAAATTCAAAAACGATAAAGGTCATACAAATAAAAATCGTAGTAATAGATTTAAAATCATTTTTTTATGTTCGAGACAAACTTACTTATTTTGCAAAACCAGTTGGCATTTACGGTGATTGTACCCATGCCGGAAAAATCTGGCACTCATAGATTACTTGTGACGTAACGTTATAAACATTGTGACGTCACGTTCCCAAACACAACGTCTGAATATCGCTTGTTTTATATGATAATGCATCATTTTGATCAATTTGCATTTAGCAATCTACTTTAAAGTGCAAGACAGCGTGCAAGAAAAAGTTTATATCATGAGACATTTAGCTCAGATGGAAATATCCGTCACCTCTGGTAATTGTTTTGCGGAAAAGAGGCTGGGCAGTTACCCCCTGTGACAGATATTTCGATCTGAACCTCGTGCTCATGACGGAACTATTATGCTCGACTGCAGAACAACTGATATTCAAAAATCGCTCTCTCAACTCACTCAAGAGTATATATGTCTCTGTGCGTATTAAAATGTGAATGTTAAGCTAAGTTACTCTGCACTTTTCTTAACACTTACATTTTAATACACACAGATACATATATACATGTATATTGAAATTTAATAATAATGACATTAAAAATAGATAGTTACATGTAGCTTGGGCATGACAACATGCCTCTTCCTCAGATAATATCCTAGCAACACTAAACTGCAGGAGCAGCGGTTAGGTTAACAATGTTTGATATATTCAAAATTCTTAATTAATCCAACAGGATAGAGATAACTCCTTCAAGTATTAAACAAGAAGCACAGACGTGTTTTCTCCCGCTTTGCATCGTCGTTGACTGCTTGACAGAGTTTGATTAACTTGTAAAATTACTTACAAACTGAACCACTGTATAATAGTCATAACATAAGTAAACATTGTGTTGCTAAGTGAATTAATTCGTCTGACGTTTCATTGTCCTATACGAAAGAGACAGCTTGATACATGCATTGGTGATAAAGGTCATCTAAAGAGCAGCTTTTGCTTCCATTTTGAGTAAGCATTCTATAACAATTGTAGGGTCCATTCGGTATAAAATACTCTAAAATTGATTGTTGTTTTACTTGTGAATAGTTCAATATTTCATCTGTCGTGTGGTATGCAATGTAAGTCCAGTCAGTCGAAACTCGACCCAAAAGCCGTAATACATATTTAAGACATAAAACACTATCTTTGCATGCTTAACATCGAAAGATAACTAAGCCCAGTTGGTAACATGCATAACCTCTTACACGAACAATGTTAGTTCGAACTCCGGTCTTGTACTTTTATAATCATCTCTATTTCTTTTTTATTTGTTTTATTAGTATTTCCTGCAATATTTATGTTGACCAAAGTCTGATTTGATATTTATAAAATTTATTTCATCGTTATTTTAAGTTCATGTAGTCTGGCGTTTAGGAATTAGGCTAATTATTTTTCTTGTTGAATTTTTTTAATTCATCGTATCATTTCTGCTTATTTCACATAGCAATAAAATTCAAAGTTTGCCCTCGTTATCCGTATCTGTCTCTGAATCGTCGGATGCCTGCGAGTCCGACAACTGGATCATCTAGATTGTTCATGCGTATTTCAGAATACTTTGCTTACGTGCGGGGGGGGCGATATGATTTTTTGCAATGAATACGATGTCGAAGATTAACACATAATTTCTTAATGCACGGTTTGCTCGACATTTTTATTAATCTTCATTTTCGAAAAAAAATGAAAATGTGTTTAGGATTTGACCTCGGTACCTTACCTACCACATCCAAGGGCCTTTACGCTTACCACCATACTTCCTTTTCACGACGCTTGACTAATGTGTTGTTATCATTGCATCATCTAAACCCTAGCTTACATAAATCCAGTCCGGACAAGAATTGCAACATTGTAAAAGTGCAGATACAGCTCATCCAACAATTTTTACAACTAGTCATTTTTTAATATTGCATTGCATTACTTCCTGCTTTACCTTTTGAAATATTTAATTCGGTTTACATAAACTACATGTATGTCGCATGTGTTTTTAAATGCTCACAAATAGATCAGAATGAAAATATGGAATGTAAAGAATAGTAATCTATGTTAACTACTGACACAATAATTTTACTGTTTAAACAATATAGTGCTGTATTTTATACGTTTATGTATTTAAATTATCATTATAATTATGGTGGCTCGTTTGTGCCATGTCGTGTTGTCGTGATGATGCATATCTAAATGCGACAGCACGACAACAGGACGGGTACTTTTGGTGTGTTGTCGTGCTGGCGACCCCGCAAAGATATGGAAATTGGTCGTGTTGGTGCCTCCTTCAAACAGCTACGACGTTACGAGAGCGCGACAAAAAGATGCGCCAATACGCCTTAAATATGCGAAACATCGACAAAAATAGTCCGGCGTGTTGACGAGTGGCGAATTTTCAACCAGTCCCTTTATTTCGTTGTAGTTTAGTGCTAGCGACTCCGCTAAATATTTATTGTTTGCGTGTTGTCGTGCAGGCACACTCTTGAAGAAAATGTGACAACACGACAGCATGACAAAAAAGTGTCGACCTTCCGCTTATTTTTGTATCGTAGTGCAAATGCGAGAACACGACAAACTATTAATAAGACAAAGTTATATGTCGTGTCCACGATACACATAATTAATAGGAAGGCATGTTGTCGTATTTGTTTGGCGGGCACGACCATTAATCGAAATCAAGCGACAGGTAGAAGGGTCGCCACCAGACATCACGACATATTATTTATGTCGTTGTTTCGCATCCTTTTTGGCGTGGTGTCGCATGTGTTTGCCATGTAGTCGTTTTGCCTTCTTGAACGAGCGCGAACACAACAAAACGCCAACAACAAATATTTTGGCGGGATCGCCAGCACGAAACTACCACAAAATAAAGGGACAGGTCGTAAAAACGCCAGTCGTTAACACGACTGACTATTTTCGTCGTTCCTGCGCAACATTTTTGGCGTGCTAATGACATTTTTCCACTAAATAGGAATCAGGCAATTGTACATTAACTAGTTCGTGTTGTGTTTAGGGCGTCTGCTAAGTAAATTAGAGGACCCGGTTACATTCTTATTACGGTCAGACAAGATCCGTGATACCACAATAGATCCAGTCTGTTAATGTGTACCAGCAAAGGAAGTGTGAAAGAATAAAATCAACGTTTGATTTACAATGTAACAGCTCTAAAAAAGACAAATGAACTTTAGAAAGAAGGCAATTGTGTTGGATATAAAGTTAAGAAATAGACAGTGAAGTAAAATTTTAAAAACTATAACACTACGAAAAATTAATCATATGTATTGACTCATCTGAGACTTCATAACTCTTCTAAATATTGAACAAACATCAAGAGGGTGATTCCTCTCGCTTTGCAATGATTGTAAAATTACCGTCATTATTAAACTTCTCTATACTTGTTCATAAGTTGTATGTAGTTTTGTTGAAAAGTACCTGGTTTCATCTTTCGTATTACTGTTTTTCTCATTCACTGTCGGGCCATCGACACAGTCAGCTTTTGTCGTCCGTGTATTCGATTAAATTGTATTGCCACGTGTTATTATTTCGTAGTTCCTTATCCTATGAGTCAACGATCTAGTTAGTTGGCCCTTTCTTTTGTCATCGTATTATCAGTATGATCTTGTGTAAGGCTACCCAACTGAGACACCACATAACATAAAAATGTTAGTGGGCATACGGTGTATGCAATTGTTTGTATTTCAAATATCTAATTCGTTCAGACTGTATTACATAAAACTTCCTGCTTCATTTTGAAGTTTTTATAAGTGTTTACATTTATAAATTTTCTCGTTGGCGTTATTCAAATTCATACTGATTGGATCGGATTTTAAAAATGGTAAGTGAAGAATAAGAAACATATGTAATTGCCTTAAATGATTATTTTCGTATTATTTGTTCGAAAATGAAGTGATGTATGTTGTATATTTGTGTTTCTAAAATATCATTTAAGAAATAATCTATGGATTGGAGTGCTTTATCGAAATTGAAGCATTCCCAGAAAGTGATGTGCCTGGCGGAATAATTCACGAGGGCGATTCTTAGAAGCCGAATTGTTTTAAACTGTCGTAACTACAACGGACCTTTTTTAGTTCGGCGGTAATGCGTAAAATAGCATAAATAGTCGCTGTTGGAATTCACTCCCCTATTCGGGCAACCATTCAAGATATTAAACATAACTATATTATACAAACTAATTTAAGTTTAATCATCTAATACATAAAATATAAAAAGAAATACCTGACTGACATTATGCAGAAGACGTCAGATTCAGAACCTAACAAAGCAGCCAATCGATTTAAATGCGTACCGTTAATTTGAACTGTACAACATTTTAGCGTGGCGTAATTACGTCAGTGTGATGACGTAAACGTTTTCATTCACAGTTTTGTCTCCCGGAATCAAAACATTGTATGACTGTTTATCCTGAATTTCTTGGCCTTTTTTAAGGAAAACAAGGTGAGGGTATTCTAAGGCTTACCTGACGCAATCAAAAATAATATTTAGGTTCTTAAATAAATCTTTATCATGCGACTGATGTATTTATACTGATATGATTTCTATTTCTAAATTTTATTTTTTGCGCGGGAGTAAATTAGAAAAGTCGGAAGGAGCTACTTCCATGTCCGAAACTCCGCCTATTTTCCGAGTGCTTTAATATGATTAAAGCACTCGAATTGACTATAGAAATACACCGTAGGCATATTAGAATACAGTATAAACCCTTAATGATAAAAGCTCTTTGTCTCTCAAAAATTTCAGAACTGTATTGGTGTACATGTAGTTTGCAGGAACAGCTTCAAGAAAACAGCCCCGTTAAGCATTTGCTCAGCGAAAAAGAACGCTCAATAAACCACTATTATCGTGGCAAAATTGAGGCAGCGTTTATATCTTTCAATAAAAACAACTCGGTTTTAAAGAAAATAAAAAATATCGTTTATTAGACTTGGTAACGTATTTCCCCGGGTTTTAAATATCATATATTGTAACGCTATGTGTACATTTTGTATTCTTTGGTAATTATTTTGCACGCATTTTGACAAAGATATTTATTTGTTACAATAATATTTATATTGTTACACCGTGGTGGTTAGTGCTGTGGTTACTCGAATACGTTTTTGGTTTATACAAATGTATTTCATTTTATACTTAAAAATGTAAATCTGATTCTGTTTGCATTTGAGCAGTAAAAAATAACTCTTCGGATCAAACTTGACGTATTTTAATGAAAATGCCATAGTTCCACTATCCTTTCCGAGGTTGTAAACAAAACAATCAAAGGATTGGAAGTGCTGGAGGGTCGATTGTCTCTGAACACATGTGTAAATATCAGGGCAACCCATGCATGAGCAAAGTTATCAACAAACTGGAGACACAAATGTCCACAGAGTTTGACCTTTAACCATATGTGTAAACTTTACTTTTGATATGAACCCATGTGCTTACCTTTTGCAGTCCGTGACTATATGTATGTTCAACTACCCTATAAAATATCATAGCTGTGAATGGTAACTGAGAAGTGGGTTTTTACAAACCTGAACTGAAAATTCAAAGTTTGCACAACTTTTAATGTCATTCAAAAGTTATGGGATTTGCCCATAGGTTTGAGTGTATTGTGTCAATAATCGAAAAAATAAATTCCTATCCTAAATTGTAGGCAAAAACTGAACAATGAGCAAGATCAAAGAAGACACAGAGTAAATTAATAACTGAACAAGAAAAACAGTGATACAAAGTATCACAGCGGGCCCACAAACAAAACTGACATGTAAATATTCTAGAAATTGGTGATGATTGATGTTGAGGCATAGCCCAAAAAGAACCCAAGGAAACCAATTCTGGTTGTACAAGCAAAACCTGACACGACTACTGACTTAACTTTACTGTTATCGAATAATATGTATACAGTATGTCTTATTAACATTATCCTTATAAGTTTGACATGAATGAAGTTTTCTATGATTATTTGCTGTAAAACATTTAAAATGGTTTAAAGTCTTAAAATTATAAGTAAAACAGAAGAAAAATGTAATGTAAAAAGAAAACTGTATTAAATGGGTTTCGAACTCGCGTCCGCCGCAGTAAGTCAGCGCAAATTCAATTCCCAGCATCTCTACCAACTGCTCTATGTCCGCCGTATATGTCACAGGGTGAGAAAAATGTGCAGCCAGACCGGGGCTCGAACCCGGGGCCTTTCGCTTACAGGGCGAATGCTCTACCGACTGAGCTACCGGGCCGCTTACACATATTCTGCCCAATTGTGAATTAAGTCCGAACTGTGACATACTCCCCCACCATATTGAAATTCGTCCTCGAATTTCGTACGGGTTAAGAGAACAAGGTAAACATGATCTCGACGTATATATCCAGTCACAGCCCCACGTTGGGCGCCAAATGTCACAGGGTGAGAAAAATGTGCAGCCAGACCGGGGCTCGAACCCGGGGCCTTTCGCTTACAGGGCGAATGCTCTACCGACTGAGCTACCGGGCCGCTTACACATATTCTGCCCAATTGTGAATTAAGTCCGAACTGTGACATATATACAGTTATTGGTAAAAACGAGTTGTTATAAATTTGTATGTCCAAGGCGTTCGTTCGCGCATTAATAGTATTTACGATTAATTACACATTTAAAGAACAATAACGAAATAATATTATTCTATTCTGAAATGTTTTTAAATTATTTAGATTTATTACTATATAATTTTGAAAACAGAAATCGCTATAATGACTAACAACTGTTTATATGGAACTACTTGTTTGTATGTTGTGCGTTCGGCCGTAAGGGCGATATACTCTGTTAACTTTAGGTCGATTTTAACAATCGACCCAAAAACCACACCATTTTGTGCTTGAACTTACTTTTGTTTTTTCTTCATTCGAATGTTGATTACGTCACCTATAAAAACAAAAGAATGCAATACGGTTATATCCCAGATTTATCGTTCTTGCGTACTCTTCAGCGTTCGTCAGATTACAATTGCATGTACATACAAATGTAAATTATTATAGAAATTGATTAAAACTACGTTCAGCATTTGAATGAAATGTCAAAAATGTATTTCTTCATAAGTTTTACTAAATGCGTTCTCATATTTCAAATAAAAAAAAAAGAAATAAAAAAAAAAGAACGTAGTAAGGGAGTTTCCTCTTTTTAAACAGGTCCCAGTTTCAAACAAAAACACTTCAAAAGCATGTTTATGTATTAACCATTTATATATACAGTTAACTGTTAATTAGTTTAGTATTTAAACAAAGAAATAAAGAACTTATCATGTAAATTTCAATAAAACATTTTGAAAAATATCAAAGTGAGTTTTAAAGCAAAAACAATGAATGATGAATAGAAATGGCAAGTACAGCGGGAGAGCTTTTTTCCTAACTCGTCAACTGTTATGGACATGGACCTATACGTGCTACGGCTAAATGCACATCAATCAAGACTTTTGATAATAATTCAAAAATAACTTTGCCATCTACAACAATGTAATTACTAATACTTATTTTCTTTAAGATGTCTTAAAAGGAGTCAGCACACTATTGTAAAGAAAGTAAATGAATATAAATAGTTAGAAAAACGGGCTTGTGCTACTTTTCTTTTAGGGCTCAAGGTACGTACCATTTAAGATTTCAACTTTAAGCCTTCATAAGACGAGAGTAGATAATGAAGAAACGGACTAACAGAAGTTATAATTTTTTTTTGAAAATTGTTGCCGTAACACTAAAAAAAGTTCAGAAAAGAGAGAAAGGCTTTAAAATGCTAACATACCTCTACGGCTTAACTGATGAAAATAGAAACATATATACTCTATGTATATATTATTCATTAAAAATGTCAACTGAAAATTATGTCGCCGAAATAATTCTCGTAGCTTTAAAATTGTCGTCATAGTACAAAATAATGATAGCAGTATTCATGTCAGTATCTACTTAATTTGATATTATATCTTATTTTAACTAATCGAATAAAACAATTAAGTAGAATATCTTAAAAACATCATAATAATATAAAAAATATTAAGGCAGAAGACAGAAAAAACACTCGGTGCGTGCAGTTTTATTTCAGTTCATTATGACACCTGTACCTGTGTATTAAAACTATTAATCGTAACAGAGATAACCATGATTTTGAAATATTACACCCATTTAGATAAAAAGGACAAATGAAAATAGATTTAAGTAAAATATATTTAAAACTTTTGCCGTACGATTAAAAAATCGAAGGAGTATTGAAGGAAAACCCGGCGTGTCCGTCGCTTACTTTTTCATTGATCATTGTAGACATCAAAGATATAAATTTTAAAAAATATTTAATTGTTTTAAAAGAATCAACATGATTAAACATCTGTAAATGGCTTTTAACTCTCGCGTCAAAGTATTTATAAAACAAACACAAATGATAGATCAATACATAATGATTTATAAATAGCCGTGTAACTGCCCCCTCAGATGATAATACGATCGATATTCATTAAAATCGCGCATGCGCAGAAGTGTGTAAAAACCCAGTGTAGGTCGACGAGTCTTTCCTGTCGTTTCTTCGAATCTGGAATAATACAAATGACGTCATGGACATAATATGAATAACCATACAACAGAGCACGTCACACTGACGTTAGGCCATCGACAATCCGGCATACGGACATCGTATATATGCCAGAACACAGCAACAGTTGGTTGATATGCGGTACTATTTTTCTTTTTTTCAAGATAGTGCAAAATCAAACGGGATGTACCGGTTCTCATGTAATCCAGAAATTTCCAAATTGTGTCCAGCGCGCCCGAGGAGAAACTGGCAGGTAACATATGCGGTTCCGCTTCTGACCGCTAATCGAGCTAACTCATTGGTCAGCTTCATGGCTTTATTGCAGTGTTATGTAATATCAAGCGCGTGGGTCCTGTAGCTTACTAGCATCAGGCTAAATATTAACAATATCTGAGTGGCTGAGTGCAGAGTGGTTTACGGAAATATGAATTACTTTATTGCTAGTTCCCATCAATACATTTCCATTTTATATTTTCCTTCAATCTTGGGTCTCTCTTAGTTCTATGTCTACCGTTGGTAATAACAACAATACAGGTTTATGGTTGAAAATGTCTGACCCAATGTGAGCCCGACATTTTATTGAAATTAAGAAATAAAGAATTCAAGTGTAAATGCTAGCATATAACTGGAAAGCTTGGGACCAAGTGAAAATGTTATGAATTTGTTTCTTGGCATGTTGATGTACGGAAGTTACAGTGACCCCTAGAGACATTCTAACCAGTATTTGGGTTTGTGCTTCATAAAGTCCGAAATGAAGTTTGGATAACTAAATATAACCTCTGTCCCAGATGGAGACATTGATCTGATCTGGAACTTGAGGCTGTGCCGATATAAACATTCCTTAATCTTGAGATGCAGATGGATTTGGGATATTCATATAATTGTTGGTTGCATCACCGGATCAGGGAGTATCAATATCAGACTCTGAGTTAGAGTCTGAAAGGTCATGCATCTTACTACTATCACCATTTAGTTCTTTATCATTATTGTTTTTGTCAGTGTTCTCGGTCCGTTTCGGGCGTTTGGTTCTGGATGGCTGGTCTGTCGCGTCACCTGACAGGAGTACCTGCTTGAACTGCTTTTCTCATTATTTTGGACGGAGTGCAAACAAGATTTTAGCAATTGTGTATTAGTATACTCCCCGTCTGGGTGGCTGGTAACAGGCATTCGGGTGTAATTCCTACTTCTTGCAGGTTGTTTAATTTCTTTGCTTTGCTAGGAGGTACCTATGACATGCTGAAATTGAAATATAAGGAGTATCATGTGTTCACAGAAGTCTGGGGAGGCTGCGTTTTTGGTACGTGGCATTCCCTGTTTGATATTATTTTTGTTTTTAAAAATTGCATACCTGTTTTGAGTGTGGAATGTGTTTGCTAATTTCAACATGAATGCTAATAATCATATAAGAAGCTGAAAACACATGTTTGCTTACTGTTACTTGAATTGATGTGACATAATCCCGTCCAAAGGATTGTATCAGTGGGACCTCCCACTAGCTCCCAGGCGGTATTAAGTGGCAGATTTAAGCACATTAAAAATGATGTAGGTATAGCGTCTTAAGACGATGATGGTTGCATTAAGTATCATATACTATGAATAAATACCAAAATGTTCTATAGACCGTAAGTATGCGAGCCCAGAAGTGGTACCAGTAAATAGTTCAATCTCGATGCTATGTGGTACTATTTGGTTGAAGTTATTATCAACAGAAAACCAGATAAGTTTTTGTAAACTATATTGGATAAATTATCAGCTGCTATGAGTAAATGCAAAACTTTTCTGTAATCTCCAAGTAGTATGTCATCCCTACATCAAGGTCGTACCAGTAAAATTGAAGGTTTCTGCTACATGGTACTGGTAGGTTGTATTTGTTGTTTGTTTGTTTTTTTGTTGTTATACATACCTATCGTAGTTATAATATATGCATAGTCCAAGCATCCACCTAACACTGGTTGGTGTTAGCATACAATATTGAATCCGAGTATGACTGTGATTAAAATACTGAGTAAAATCATTGTAACCCAATCCACAATCATGTGTCTTATATTGGTTTGACATTCGGTCCCACGCAAAAGTGGTGCAAGTAAACAAATGATCTCACATTTATGTGGTACTGGCAAGTAAACTGAATTCATCACTAGAATTATTGAGTGAGATGCGTTTAATATAGGAAATCATGTAGGAAAAACAGTTTACCTTACAGTTATTGTGGTAAGAGATCTTTTCTAGTATATACACATATATTGTTCATTACCAGAGTGCAGAAGTCTTCATTCAATGCCACAGATGGTTGACAAAATGCTGAAAAATGAATTATGCATTGTTAAAATATAATCCGTAAATCCGTGATGCCAAATTGCAAATTTAGCTATGTGAAGTGGTGTACAATCACTATATGTCAGATCATTACTACTAATATCAATGAAAACTATATCTGCCGTGTAAAGCAAAAAAAAGTATAACTCGTCAATATTCAGATTTGTCTTCCCATTCTTATAAACCCAATCCCGCAGACGACGGGTAAATGTAAAAGTCACAGATCTATGTGCCAGATATTTATTTCATATTATGATAAATTAATATGAATTATAATCATAAAATTAAGACAGGATTTAAAAAGCTTGTAATAAATCGTGGAAAATAGTATTTAACAATTGTGCATTATCATTACGTTAATTACCAGTCAAAGCGTTAACGTAATTTTTGCTCTAAACAAAGACCTGGTTCAAACCCGGAAGTAGGTCAGATAAACAATCTACTTTCTTCCCTATTTAAAGGAATGTAAGGTATCGATACACTACCTGTCATTTAAATAAGGTGTTATTAGTTGAATAAATTCAAAATCAAAGGAAAGAAATAGTAAAAAAAAAGATACAAATCAACGAATATATCCAAAAATCCAAGACAATTTCCAAATGGTGTCCAGCGTGTAGCGCGCCCGAGGAGAAAGTGGCTGGTAACATATGCGGTTCCACTTCTGACCGCTAATCGAGCTAACTCATTGGTCAGCTTCAGGGCGTCAGTGCAGTGTTATGTTATATGTTATGTGGGTCCTGTAGCTAATCAGCAGCAGGCGAATGTTTACAATGTCTGAGTGCAGAGTGGTTTACGGAAATATAAATTACTTTATTGCTGGTTCCCATCAATAAATGTCCATTTTCACTTCCGCTCATTGTGTTCTATCGCTGTATGAAATTTCCCTAAATTACTTCCCTTTAATATTATTTCAGTTATGATCCGGCCAATAAAAATCAATAAAGGGATCAATAAAGAGAGATAATTAAAAAATAAGCCAATATAGGATTATTTCTCTTGGGCACTGCACTCCCCCTGAGTGTCCTGTATTTAATTTGAAGGAATTTCCCTCAGTACTTTTAAATTTAAGCTCCGACCTTCGGCACTTTTGCATTTTCTTAGTGTATATCTAGCTAGTTATTATTGTATTACATAACTTCCTTTTTACCCCATTGAAACATGCACCGTTAATTTGTATAAATATTTTAAACATTTATAAACTCTGTCCTTGGAGTTACTTGAATCATTTTGATTGAATATGATTTTTAAGTGGTAAACACAGAAAACGACTATGTAATTGTGTTAAATAATTACTTTCACTAGATTTATTCATAGTATATAATGGTGTCTTTTGTACATTTGTTGTTTTGAAATTAACATTATAATACCCCCCTTGAAAGAAGCACTTTAATCTTTAAATTTTCAATCACTTGTGTGTAGCTTTCATTATGTTCAGTGGCCAAGCATGTCTAACTAGGCAATTTTTACAATGACCAAGAAATACCAAGTTTACATTCCTTTTAGATTTAGAATTACACTTTCGTGAAATTACATTTATCATACGTTATTACAACTTGTGCTACAGCAACTTGAATAATTATTTTGTTTATACTAGTTTTGTCATTCAATTCATACAAATATTAATCTAAACTTTCTTTTATTTGTGCAGAAAATTACGACTCTCCAGATAAGTTTTTTTCCGAATAAGAAAAACTTTTACTTTCCATTATGTGAGATGTTCAAATATGCATATAATACAAATGTTATAACAATAGGACACTAGTATGTTTTATTTTATTTTCGTACGTCACTTATAAAGACAAATGATAAGGGGTGCTATACGTTTTTCCGGACACGGTCTTATCCGTGATGTTTCTTTTCATTTAGAAATCAAGGACGTAATACAAAACATGACACAACCGAGTGCCTCACACTGACGAAACGAATGGTTTGGATTTAAGAATTTTATAGCCATTTTCATATTAACGTCATTGGCAGAGAAAATGCAAAATGAAACGAACATTGATGATCCTGTGTTTAGTATTAGCTTCTGCAATTTATATAATTTGATATCACATTACTAGTCTGTAAAGAAATACTTTTTAGAGTACGTGCGAGACAAAGGCGAATTAGAGTAAGCGTACAAAATATGTCTATTTGCCTGCGTTCACAGTTTACACCGTCAACCCGATCAAAACGATGAAGAACGCTGTCTTGTTGAGCTTCCTGCGATACAACTTCTTTTCCGGGTTGTTACAGTCTGGCTATGTACTTTTTCTTCTCCGATCAAATAGGTGACATATCAGATTCAGAAGTAAAATACCACACAAGAATTTAGGTAATGAGGACAAGTTCAATATTATGTCATACATATGGATTTTGACCCTGTTGTGGATGTATGAAGCCTGAATAGAATAACTTATTCCAATCTGTCTAATAGATGGTAGTTACCTGTTGGTATGCATACTGTGTCTGATCCACCCATCGTGTGCATGATGAAAATATCAGCACCACCATCTTCATAGCAGCTGTAGCAGAGTCGTTTGTGTACACATGTCTGCACATTGTCTGCAGCATAATGTTACTTTTTTAAAGGTATTTTCAATATTGTATTTAGACAACTTTGTAATTGATACAAGTTGTCTGAACTTTCTGACTGCATGAAACGATTTATGCATTTTATATTATTTTCAGATGTTTGCCCTTTGGTTACTGATTGGTACATTGATAGCGCCAAACCTTGTATTTGGTGGTGAGTACATTGCTGTTGAAATAATTGAAAATGTTATAATTAAATTATAGATGTAGATATTTCTGAATGATGAAATATAACATACAAAAATGTACTTCAAAACTTCTTCATGGGTAAGTTATAATGCAGTGTATCGATTAGCCGTTTGCTGAATCGAATCTATTTTGTGTTTAACAACATCGAAACGTATGTTTATCAGAGAAGAAAAGTATATGACATAGGCTAAACCACGTGCCAAATTAGCGTGTATTGGAGAGAGAAATTGAAACAAACAGAAATATGTTAAAGCTTTGTCAAATATTTTCTTTATTCTTCATGGAATTTCATTTGTCAAAGACAAACGTCTCCACTTTAAAGAGATCCACTCTTTGCTCTTCCAGATTCACAAACAAACTATCTATTTTTTTCTAAAGTGGAAATCGTGCATTCCACTTATTTGTAAAAAAAATCTGTGATGTATGAAACGACAATCTTATACATAATAGTGCTTTATATATAATATATCACATATATCACGAAAGGATGTTAGTTTGTTTGTGAGCATTTTTAAACGTAGTATAGATGAGAACATTTCAACAGTTTGGTTAATATTCTGCCTGCTCTTACAACCCTGCTAAATATCGGAACCCAGTTGAAAACATACATTTACTCAGTATAGTATTACGAAAAGTTAAGTGCGAGACTGAATTAAAGACAATATCACTCATTTCGTGTTTACCTCGCTATGTCATATATACTCATTCATGTGGTAGAGTATATAATTACCAGAGCGACGTATTGGTTTCATGCATATAATGAAAATGAAATTAACAGATTTTTAACTTAGGATTAACACAAATGTACTTAATCGCGGCATCTAATATTCATATCTTTTCTAAAATATAAATACACTCAAACGTTATCCCTGTCGAAAATTAAATCACCAGATGTAATATCAAGTTATAATTTCACACAGTGAGCACCAAAGGTGAAAATAACTACGTTTGGTGTTCACAATTGAAATTAACGTGATTATACATCGATATCAACACATTTTCTGTTAATTTTATGTTCAAAAGGCTACGTTTGTTGAGTGTGTATCAATAAAATGTTGAAAATCGCGGGAAACATTGGCAATTTGTGCAGACACGCAACATTTCTCGATATATGTGCTTCTTGAAAAAATGTCTTTATTATTTTACATAAACTTTGCCTATACAATGATCTGCTTGTTTTACTGGATGTTACTTAATGTAGCCATTCAAGGAGGTCGAAAGTTCAGTTGCCGCCACAAAAAGTATGTGATGTTTGACTTTATAATTTACGCGGCTCCTGTTACATACTTAAATTCCAGAGTGATCAAAAACCGATACTAATTGCCGTGAAGAACTAATGATTTCTACAAATTAGAGCTACCATTTTAATTCCAATAACATTTCATATCACATGTAATGAGATATTAATACATTGTACTTCTGAAGAGAAAAAAAGTGAAAATGTTTAGTTATGAAAGATATTCAATTGCTCTTATTGCTGCATTATTTACCGACGGTAAGCAAAAATGCCAAAACTATTTCATCCCAACAACCGACACCCTTATCCTGCTTTTTCGGCGTTAGCTATATACGATTGGTTTTGACCTACTTTATGCATCAATCAAAGCACATTGAATGAAATGAATTATTTTGATAACAAGTTTTCTCCTCTGGTGAGTTTTTAAATTATCTCGTCATCTGAAGATAAACAGACACAACTGACATCACTATAAATTATAGCCTTGCGATGTTTAAATTAGATTAATTGTATGCAATAGAATGAAAGTCGTAACCTTTTTACAGAGAGGACAAAGTGCCAACCGGCGAGCAATATTTACGCAGTATTACTAAATCACGAAAAATGTTATTTTTTATAGTATACTATCATGCCGACTAGTCATTGAAAAAATACCTGTGCATGTGATTATTTGATGCATCGCTTAATCTTGAAATAACCGACAATGTTCAACTGCAAAATGACTGAAATACGGTTGCCAAGTCGAAAATGCACAAAGTGACAGGGTCAGGCAGGTTTTCTCAGAGATCGGGATATTTTCAGTTGGCCCTCCGTTTATGTAAATGACGTCAGAACAAACCACTTTTATGAATGAATGTGTTTTAGAATACGTATGCCGTGAAATGTCTTGGGTTACTGTTTTTGGAGGTAACTGGGCTAAACGCCGTTTATCTTTTTTAAAGAAATTTCTTGTCTCTCGTGAAAGAAAATATAAGATATTTCAGACAAATATAATTAGATATCAGAAGAGTTTTTCCTTCCTTTTTGTATTCTTTGATACTCTTTTATCTATTGTTATGATTGTTTTGGATATTTTTCGGCGAAACCGTTTTACGATCACTTTTGCCGGGAAGTAAGCAACCTTTGATCCTCCATTGAAATGACAGGTAGAATGTATAATATTTTTTGGATTGAAAAAAATACTCCGTAATGCACATTTTAATTGAATAATACCGCATGAAAAAGGTCAATAAATTCTCTTGCGTTTTCAGTCTTTCATGAATGGTTTTATAATTTTAGTTTGTAAATAGCTGATAACTTACAGTCAATATTTTCCAACTAATGATAATTATGAGTGTAGAACAATTTTACTTCCCGACCAGTGAAGAACGGTCAATATTTCTAGTAACCTATTTGATAAGAAAAGGATCAATTTTGTTTTTCCTCGATGATGCACACAACACTATTCGGTGAAGCACCTGTTTCGATTAAACTTTTTTAAGATAGACAGTTTCCTTTCTGCATTACTTCTTACACAGAGATGATTGGGATACATTTCAGCCTATTTTTATGAAACTACATAATGCCTAGCATTATTTATAGTCTCCAGTATAGATTGTAAGATGGATAAATATTCTAATTGTTGACACATTAGAAGATGAAGAAATGTTCTTGTTGAATGAATGTGGATATTTTGTGTATTTGTTATAAATTTAAAGATCCGTATGGTCGCCTTCGTGGCCGACAAGTCAGATACACCAAACTAAACGCTATCGTAAGATGGAGCCTCATTGGTGGATTTTCGCGTTTGTCAGAAACGTAACTGTTTCATGCGGTTTCATGCAAGATAGATTTATGGTCCTAGCCTTGGTTGCCTGTACAATAGTGGTGGTTTCAAGCTCATTCTATAATAGCAATCATGCTACATCTATACCCCCCCCATGTATGACGCTGCGATAGTGTCAAATTTTGAATTGAATTTGTTTTATATTAATGAAGTAAATTTTTGTTTTACGCTGTATTAGAAATCTTTGAATAAAATAATTGTAGAGATGAAATGTAGAAACTTGATTTTCTTTTTACTCAATGACCAGAACCCGTTTATCGGGAGTAACTGTCGTGATATTGTAACTCTTTGTACGTCCATCTGTCATATTGAAGGTAAAGGTTCTGCTACATGACTTTACGTACGAGCAGCGCTGTTGAACATATACATCACATAAATCTCGGCCAGCATATAATTTTCGGATGTTCTTTGAAGTGCCCCGACTCTCGGCAACCAATCAAATCCATTTCATTTTGGCCAATACTGATCGGAAATTGTAGTCAGGTAAATTTTATCTTCCACATTGCGGCATTCAAATGATACCTTAAGGCATGAAGGGAGACAGGCCGTAGGCTGTGTTAATTGGACCTTTATGAACTAACTGAACTGAAGTGCACTGACTATCTGTTTTAAAGACATTTCTTGTTTCAAATGTAACTTCTCTTTTTTATCAAATTAAATAATTTCAAATCAAGTTACATTTCCTTAGTGTTTTACCATACTTTACATTATACTCTAAAGTTACGTGTAATCTAATACAGTTATAGTATTATGAAGAATGTGCATGTTTTGATCCTAGATTAAAAGTCTAGAAAATAGTAATGTTACATGAGTCAATGTTTTCCGTTGAAGATTTTGGTATCAAAACTTTCCTTTAGCTGAGACATGGCAAAATACGGGATCGGTCGGCTACTTATACTTACTACATTAATGATTGCTTTCTGGAGTTCTGACCAGGACTCACACCAGGTGTCTTAACAGTCTGACATGGGCCATGGGTCGGTCCGAACTATACATGCCGGGATTCCAACACATAACGTCAGGAATAGGGGTTCAAGGGTCGAGCTATACACCACCGCTTCTCTCTCCCATTTTAGTCGACTTTGTTAATATTGTAAGCTTAGGGTAATCTGTCATTGCTATTGTCTTATATAAACTAAGTAAAAGGGTATTTTATGATAAAAACAAAATAACTGGCTCATCTAGACTCGGAAACAAGATAACACACTGATATGGAATAAAACATTCTTATTTCAGCTATAGATCCGTATTGTAACAATAACTGTAAATGTTGCGAGGATGAAAGATGTCATACAGGAATCCTCAATTGGCCAAACGTTTGTACGAGTGGATGCATTGACGGTCACAGAGGGTACAGATGTTATGAGTTTTGTAAGTATGCAAACTGCAAATCCTGTGGCTTCAATACTGATTCGAAGACATGTTCCGCTTGTTATGATGGCTATTATCTCGGAACAAATGAAGACTGTACATTACAATGCCCAGTTAACTGTAGATCTTGTACCTCAAGCACACATTGCACTAGATGTAAGAAAGGTTATTATGATAAAAATGGCTCGACCACGTGCAAATATGCTCTTTGTCCTGAGAATTGTGAATGTAGTGCGACTAAATGCATTACATGTAAGATTGGATTTTATGACGCATCAACAAACTGTAGTAGTACATGTCCAATTAACTGTGACACATGCGTATCAAAAGATAAATGTGTTGACTGTAAAACTGGATTTTATAATGGATATGAATACGACAATAACAAAGGTCTTCAACTGAATAACTGTACATACAACTGCAGAGATACATGTTTAACGTGCCAGCCGTATAATAACTGCTCCAAATGTGTGAATGGAAAGCATGGTCTTACGTGCCATAAAGATTGCTCTGTCGGATGTAAGGAAAATACATGTTTGATTGAATCAGGAAATTGCGATAACTGTGCCAAAAAGTTTCAAGGAGATAAGTGTGATGCATGTATGGCTGGTTATTTTGGGCAAAACTGCAATGACATATGCCCTCCTCAATGTTCCATGAATATCTGTGACAGAAGTACTGGTGCGTGTGTTAATGGTTGCATGAAAGGCTATTCAGGAGATCGATGTTGTACTGAGAGCGAAAACTGCAACAAATGTTATTCGAATAAAGAATGCAGAAAGTGTAACTCGGGGTATTTTCAGCATATGTGTAAGGCAAGATGTCCAATTGACTGTAGAGACTCGTGTGAATTTTCAACTGGCGTTTGTGATGACTGTCAAAACAATAGTTTTGGAGCATTTTGTAATTATAGATGTTCGGATACATGTCATATTCCACAGGAAATCAGCGGCACACAGTGTGCGCGATCGGACGGTTCATGCATGTATGGATGTGATGATGGCTATTTCGGTCTTACATGTAACAAAACATGTAGCAGTCTATGTGTTGGCAAAACGTGCATGCAGGATAGTGGTGTTTGTGTACAGGGATGTGATGACCAACATAAAGTGCCAGAATGTGTTATAACTTTAGGTAAAAAAATTAAAACATATTTTCTTTATTCCATATTAAAATACACATGCGTGAATGATACTTCAGTGTACTGATATATAGTCTGTATCTAGGATTTCAGTTCGTATCATACCTACCGCATTGGAATATCTTTTATCTTGACAACCATTAATTCTAGCTTGCTTTCTGCTAGAGCTAAGACATAAAAATACACAGAAAAACCGGGAATGTCATATTGCTTCAGCTAATTAACACTTTGTTCGTGGGAATCAGGTGGAAATATTTTCAAAATTCATATTTAATCTGCTCTTTGAAAAGTATTATAATGATACGGAATAATTCTGGTGACCCACAGAAATATAAAAAGTACAAGCACTGCTAGTGTGAACATCAAAAATCATTATTTGCAAGCTACTAAATACATTGAATTAGGACAAATACAGCATATGAATCATTTTATTGTACTTTAAAATTTATATGGGCAAGCTATGATAGGTTAAAAAAGTGATACAAATTGGGCAACGTACTATGCAACAACTAGTGAAATATAGCTCACAATGCTCCTTCACATGTTAAATTTCCGTATATGCTTGTAACTGCAAAAACATATCGTATCTTACTACGGTGTTCCGTTAGAGTCATCGTTGTTTCGCCACTTCGACCTGCGAAAAACAATTGCCCTTACGGAACACCGTGTCAAACAGATAAGAATGTGCTAGTGCGATTTAATATAATGATATATCTTTCAAAAACGTTTGAGGTATGTGTATTCGGTTTGAAAACTACGTCCAGCTTTCAGGTAATACTATTTGCAGTTGTAGGTATTGGGATAGTGGGGCATTATAATTTCAGTTACATCGAATTGTCATTCCTTTTCACCATGCAACTTGTTGGTAATGTTCAGGAATTTGTCTTATTTGTAGCACAGAAATTCTTTTTGCGACTTGTTGTTCTGATTAGTCCACTAAGTGCAATTAATATTTAATGATATCCTTGTAAATATGTGACAATTTTCCGTGCACGAAAGTAGGTATATCCTCTTTAACAGTAAATAATCAACGGAATGCTTGATTTTACCCTACAAGGAATATTTGAAATATTAATATCTCATAAATAGCAAATCAGGAAACTTACTTTATGCAACAGAGTGTGTTTATTTTGAACAAACAATCTTCTGTAGCGACAAAAGATGATGGCAATGGGGACATACCGACCTTTGCTGCAGTACTCGGATCTATGTTTGCCTTGTCAGTGTGTATCAACGTGGTGGCAGTGATCTTTCTTGTCCAGCAGAGGAGGAAGACCTCAAGATAGTATGTTATACATGTACATGTACTTGTCCAAAATAAAACAATTAAGTTCATAAAGCATAAACAACTGTTAAATTTAAGAATACATATAATCAGTCATTGAAACCGGGTTGTACTAAGCTATTGATTAATCGGAATACTTGTAAAAAACCATGCATTACTAAAATATTATGGGTTAAGACAATTGTCAATGGAGGCAATAAGTAAAAAATACCGATCAAAGACTGTATAATGAAACAAATGATTTATAGAAATAGTGTGACTTTAATTTTACCTTTAATCAAATTTTATATTTTAGTGAAGCGAGGAGACAACCCCGGGATGTAACCTATGAAAACCAGCTGGTTTCGCAAGATGAATCAACTGTTGAGTCAGAAGCCTCAATAACAGATGGCAGTAAATACTTGAAGATCATATACTGTGTTATGTAGTTAACATAACAACATATGTAAATTCATCTTTGCTCAATAAGATTTCATAAAAATGTTTGTAATTTCATATAATCTTTGTCTTATTTGTATAAAAAATACATAATATATCTATCAATATATACCTATATATTTATACAACTTATTTTAGAAACAAATGCAGAATCATCTAAGAAGTCGACTGTCTATGAACTGATCAACAGGGCAAACGGTAATTTTGATTTTTCGATAATATTTGTTTTTTCATATATTTCGTAATCACGCGAGAGTAAAAATATGGTATGTATGTAACATATCTTAAAACAATAGAATGATTAGCAAAGACAGCATTATGTATCTATTGCTTGATGAAAAATTTAATGCTAAACTGATTGGTTTTGGTCAACACATACAGGAACAAATATATATTGAAAACTCTTTCGGGATTTATCATTTACAGTATTTTAAAATACTCACATCGGTAACGAAATCTAAGTTTTGGTAAATACAGTGATACATAATTTTCAATGTACTGTTTTTGTGTTCAGAAACGAAGTATACACATATAATTATATATTCGTATTTGTTTCATGGTTATACTTAACCACACAATAATATAAACAATAAGACGAAAGGCATAAAGACGGTTTTCACGGAGCTAAATGTCGTTAAATAGATCATAGTTTACATAATTAGAGTTGCGCTGGCAGATAAGTCACTAGTATGTGTATTATAAAAACAGATTAAACGATTCCAAAGCCACATACTTAAGTTTCAGCACTTTATGAAAGAGATTATGCAAAAGAATGTACTGTAAATGTTGACTAATTATTCTATGTGATTTTTATTTAAGAAAAATGTGTTTAATTCGCAATCTTTAATTGTATCCAAATGGTTAGCTTTCTTTCATACTACACGATTTGTGTCAAGAAAGGCAACCTACAGTGCGGATATCATGTGTGATGTGCTTAGAGTTGTGTGCTTGTCAGCTCTTGCTTTCAGCTATTGTCGCTCGAGGTTCTTGTGTGAAAAGATAGTTGTGTATATAAGTCTCATATTCTCTTAATGGACAAGCCATCTGCAGTATGTCTTTGTTGCTACTCAATAAAACCGAGCGCGTTCTGGCTTCAGAAATACTGTAGAGGTCTATCTCTAGTTTTTTATGTCAATGTCCAGGCAT
Organism: Saxidomus purpurata; assembly: GCA_022818135.1. NCBI lineage: Eukaryota > Metazoa > Mollusca > Bivalvia > Venerida > Veneridae > Saxidomus > Saxidomus purpurata. The sequence continues at coordinate 41,705,819 of JAFMSR010000004.1, read as the reverse complement.
ATCCATCCTTTGCACAGCCGGCATATTTTGTTACATACTCGCCAGACATCACGTTGTGCGTGGTGTATGCGTCAGCAAACAGATTGAGCTGTGACATGAACGTAGAATTTATATTGGCCTACCTACAGAGGTCACGCACAGGGGTCACCCTTTTTACTAACCTGCGCATGGACTTCTCTTTTTTGCTAAAGATTTTAAGTATTCTTATAAAATGTCAATATACCTGGGTTTGAGCACGACAAATCTGCTTTATGTCTATGAAAAATATTTGCACGCGCACAAAAAACAATCCCACATTACGCGAACGTTTGTAAAATGGAAAGTTTTTAAACCTGGTAAAATTGTGTCCAAGGAAATTTTCAAGGATGTCTTAAAGCTTGCGTTGAACGAGTTTTCAACATGCAGGAGCTGTCGGCATAGCCTTTAAATTCATACAGACAAAACGTGTTCCGTACGGTAACTGTCGCTTCTATGGAAAGCGAAACCTGTCTTAATCCGCGTATATGGTTTATAAAGTTATGTACGTTCAAAGGATATTGCGTTTACATATGTTCCGGAGTCTACACTAGAAACCTAGGACAGTGTAACTCCGAGGAAAACCTAGAGATTTAACGGCAGATGTACTTGGCCACTGTGTGTAGCAAACAATAGTACATCTATATAACTATACGACTCGCACTGCATATTGATTTACTCTTTCGTCAACGCATGCTCATAGGAACCGCCTTAGAAATATTCAAGTTCATAATGAATGACTAACTAATCAAAAGGATATAAGTCTTACATTTTAGATAAATTTGTTAGGTAACATTTCTGCATTCATTATCAGACATTATTGTTAAATGAATGCTAAATATCACAAATAATCTGTTTATATTTACAGAAGTAGAACAGGACTATCAGCAAATATCATCGATGACGGCAAGTCACTACTGAAATAGGAGGTCTTGTAATACTTATACGATATTAATGACAGTTGCAAGTAGAAATGATCCCTGAAAATGATTACGTATTTGTAGGAGTGAAGCTTATAGCCAGCTATGACCTTGTTGTTACTGTCGCAAATTTGACATATCAAAGACTGTCAGAAAGTAATAACGCTATCCGTGTCTACAATACCGAGGCAGGGGAGACAATTGCTATCTAGTGTTATTTTCCTTGAGCAATAACGATTTTTAAAATGCTCTTGGCTAGAAGATCGAATATTGAAGCATACATAATTCGTTTTGCGTTTACGAAAATGTGTCTTGGTTTAGTCTGTGTTCATAAATATCTATAAGCAGGAAAACTCAATATGAAAGCTAAATTTGATTTTGATTTTGATGGTTGGATTGTTTAACATAAAGTGACCACATAATACCGTTTATACCTGTACCGTTTCTAACGGAATGTAACAACTACTTGTACATTTTATAATAAAATGTTATTTTCTGTTTTGCAGACGACGGCCATGCAGGAAACAATATATTGAATCATCAGTACTCGTTTTAAAATAGGACAATTTTGAAGAGCAATTTAAAAAAGAATGTATAATTATGTACTACTTATATGATTATATTGGTGTATTGTAAAAACTTGTTTATTTAATGAATAATAAATGTGTCTCTGTGTTTCAAAGCTTAATCAAATACAGTTAGGAATTCGGGTGCGTAGTTATTAGATTTAATCATCCGAAAGACCGGCTGTATTTTATTCTACGATGAAATACAGTGATGCATTTATTATTTCGATTCTATTGAAAAATACCACGAACTATGTTCGACGCGTAGCAACATTCCATAGTAACTTACAAGCAGGAATGCGATTGGACGCGTGCGACATTTACCCCATGTTTTGCCCGTGGAAATCGTGATGTATCTTATCGTGAAATAACGTATAGCTTCTTTTCCTCTACAGTAAACTCCGCTAATAACAAACTCCTCGGGGCCTATCAAATGTGTTCCTTATATCCGGAGTTCCTTATATCCGTATAACGAACAAGTTCTTTATATGCGATGTATATATAACGAACTAAAATATATATCGAACAAGTATTTTATAGTCAAATGTAATAAAATCTGAAACAAACTGTTGATTTTCCTACCTCCTTTTGAGGAGTTATAAAGATATAACTGTTACGTGTATCCATTTTATACCCGTAAATCTATGCAAAATCATTGCAAGGATTAATAAAACATACAAAAGACAGGTAATGTTTTCATTGGCAATACTTAAACAAATACAATTGAAGAAAGCTGAATTTTCGCTCACTTGCCATAACTTGATATATTTTACAAGGTATTTTTCCAAAAATGGGATTTCATCCGAAACGCTCAAAATTATTTACGTTAAATATTATCACTTGAAAATCGTACTTAGCAATTGTGTTTGTACTCTCATTTAACTTGTTTACCAAAACGTTACACATTTGTAATTATTTACTTTTATGAATAATAGCTACAAGTGTGCTATAAAAATGCAATGCAGACGGCAAAAGAAAAATGCAACATCAACATATTTTTAAAAACTTTTCTGAACATATTTGCAGTTCGATATATACGATTTCTTTACTATACATTTTGCATTGTTGTGCCAGAAAATAGTGTTCGTTATATCCGAAGTTACGTTATATCCGGAGTCGATATATACGGAGTTTACTGTATATATCTATATACGAAAAGTTGCGGATCGTGTTAGAATATATTATAACTTGAGCAGAAAAATTGTTGTAAAGCATTATATTGAACTCACTAAATGAGGTTTGTTTTATTCCACAATGATACAAATGTTTTATGGTTTTCATGTTAAAGGAAATATTGCTAGCTAGAAACGACATTACAACTTAAGTGCGAGATAATAATTATTATATGTTTTGCTAATCAGAAATACTATTGAAATGGTGTGAAAGTTATATTGATGGCATGAATAACGAATTTTGAATGCACATGTCTCCAGTAAGTCTCAACGTCAGTGTAGGTAATATGCTAACTATGTATGCATTAAAAGTTGCGTGAACAGTTGTCACGTTAAACATAAACAAGTAATATTCAAAGAACTACATGAAGTCTACAGTAAAGAATGTTTGAATCATAGCTGGCATAATGTCTATTCGTAGTATTCTACACCCAAAAACAAAACTAAATTGACTGGAACTATATGACTGGTTTAAAAATCCGTATTTTGATACATTTGATACTTTTTTTTATTTATCATGTCTCAATCAGTTTTGTAAATCATGTACATTTTTCCGTTAAAATTTAAGATGTATTTAATTTTACATATTCATAGAGTCATTATAAAGCAACTGCGTGTAGCACAATGTGTTTAATGTGTTTTTTTCTAGCTTTGTATTTTACATAATCATTAAAATACCTTCATCTATATTTTTTTATTAATTTTTGATAACATAAACATGTAAATATTTTGCAATGTTTTTTTTCTAGACATTATACGTATTCTTTGTAAATATAACATGTCTCATATACTTATTTCATATGTAAATCATGGAAAGTTATCCAATATGTATTAGTGGAAAAGGTTTTGTAAGACATGAATTCAAAACACAGAGCAATAAAATTGGTCACAAAGGCTACAAAACATTGATGCCTTCTACCGTTTTAGACTATTGCACACAATTAGGTTTATTGTATTGTGGACCTGTGCAAAAGACTCTTTAGTTAATGCATACAGAGTCAGTAAACTATGGTTGGATCATAAAGCTTCTAGATATACATGTAGCTTATCTTATACCTATAGAATAAGGATAAAAGAAGTACAGATAAATCATTGGGCAATAACCGTTATGCTTTACATTTTGTTTTTGAAAAGACCTGCTTTCACTGTAATCTCTATTTCGAGCACGGGTAGACAATTGTTGAAAGAACATTGAAGTAGTTGATTTTAGATATGTGTTATTCATGACACACATGTCTCTTTCTGTTATTTCGCTTTAAAAAATAAGAAATAGTTGTGTACTATCATTATTAGATTTCAAATAATTCTTTAAGGGCAAAACTTTTCAATAACGTATTTGTTCGTTTATTCCAGTAAATAGTCACTTATTAATATTTTCTCAAAAACGTAAATCCCGATTATACCCATTTCATATCTTATTCATTGCATCAAGTTGTCTAATTCAGATATATTTTATATATCAACATGCTTATATTATAGACTTATGTACTTTTGTTTGCTTAATTAATGTTCGGCGAAATTTGTATTATTGAAGTTTGCCACATGAGTCTATATCGTCTGGTTTGAGGTGAATGAAAATTAAATCGTAAAATCTATTGACACTGTACATAATGATTGTAATCTATAAAGTGTGAACTAAGTGCGATCCTTAACAATCTTACAACAAAAACACACAAAACCTTCTTAATTGAGAAGTACTTTATGTATATTCGTTTGTCGGCGTTGAAAAAAAGGGCCTACGGCAATTTGTTACATTATTCAGTAACAGTTGATTGAAAAAAGTATCAAAAAGTGGCTAACTTATGCATCAAAGATGATATATATATATATATCTATGCTACATTTGCCCTGATGATGTAAAAATGAAACCGGTTGGCAAATACAAATAGAAAACTCATATAGTGTCATTTTTTTCATTTTATTTATAATTTACTTATTCCGGCATATCGTTTAACATTTTTCATATATATATAAAATATGGTGTAAGGTGTAATACCTTTGTCATCTAATAAATCTGGTGCTATTAGAAACAAGAGGGTCATGATGGCCCTTTATCGCTCACCCGAGTACAACTGCTTTTAACAAAGTTGCTAGAAATCATCGAAACAACCTTTCTGACAAATTTCCAGGATATTTGGGCTGAAAATGTTACCTCTAGAGTGTTAACAAGGTTTTTCCATATCTGGGCTCTGTGACCTAGTTTTTGACCCAAGATTACCCATATTCGAACTTGAGCTAGAAATCATAGAAACAACCTTTCCGACAAATTTCCAGGATATTTGGGCTGAAAATGTTACCTCTAGAGTATTAACAAGGCTTTTCCATATTTGGGCTCTGTGACCTAGTTTTTGACCCCAGATGACCCATATTCGAACTTGAGCTAGAAATCATAGAAACAACCTTTCTGACAAATTTCCAGGATATTTGGGCTGAAAATGTAACCTCTAGAGTATTAACAAGGTTTTTCCATATTCAGGCTGTGTGACATAGTTTTTGACCGCAGATGACCCATATTCAAACTTGAGCTAGAAATCATAGAAACAACCTTTCTGAGATATTTCCAGGATATTTGGGCTGAAAATGTTACCTCTAGAGTGTTAACAAGGTTTTTCCATATTCAGGCTGTGTGACCTAGTTTTTGACCGCAGATAACCCAAATTCAAACTTGAGCTAGAAATCATCGAAACAACCTTTCTGACATATTTCCAGGATATTTGGGCTGAAAATGTTACCTCTAGAGTGTTAACAAGGTTTTTCCATATTTAGACTGTGTGACCTAGTTTTTGACCGCAGATGACCAATTTTCGAACTTGAGCTAGAAATCATCAAAACAACCTTTCTGACACATTTCCAGGATATTTGGGCTGAAAATGTTACCTCTAGAGTGTTAACAAGGTTTTTCCATATTTGGGCTGTGTGACCTAGTTTTTGACAGCAGGTGACCCATATTAAAACTTGAGCTAGAAATCATCGAACAACCTTTCTGACAAATTGCCAGGATATTTGGACTGAAACAGTAGCTTCTAGAGCCTTAACAAGATTTTTCTATTTTTGGGTCATGTGACCTAGTTTTTCATCCAAGATGACCCATATTCGAACTCGTTCGAGTAATTACTATGAAAAACATCCTGACCAAGTTTCGTGACAATTGAGGCAAAAATGTGACCACTAGAGTGTTAACGAACTAAGTGTGGACGGACGACGGACGACGGACATTCATCGATCCTAATAGTTATCATACCTATTTACTTCCCATATATCCTGATGTGAAGTTTGACTTCAACTTAAAGTCTGTTGTATCATATTTGAGACACTTTTTGTTTAAAGGCAATTGAACAGGAATGTGAGATAAATGGCCATAAGGGTCCAGACAGACGTGTGCAATCACCGTACGGGTCTTAGCCAATGATATACTAGCTTCTGGTTTTCATAATTAGCGACTGCATAGCTACTTTTACAGTAGGTAAAAGTTGATAAATGATAATATCGTATACCAGTCATAAATACTTAATCCTGATTGGCCGATAGCGTAATGTATTCATTTTGTCTTTTCAAAGAGTATGTAAAATTTGCTATGTAAATACATTTTTCAAGTTAGTTGAATTCTAATTGGATGATACCGAATTAAAATAGACAATAAAATACTTTTGCGTTTTATGTCTTTCTTGAATGGGTACGTAAATAATTAATATCTACATGTATCAACATAATATTTCGTTACCTCCAAATTAATGTTAATTAGTGTAGAGCAATAATACTTTCTCGGCTAGTGAATAACGGTCAATAATTCGAGAAGCATATAAATAAAAAAACAAGGATTAAGTTTGTTTTCCTGATACACATGTCGCGATATATTTAATTACTGTTGTGGAAAACATTCACAAGTAGCCGGGCAGCTCAGTCGGGAGAGCATTAGGTTTAAAAACTTTGCAAGGAAGGTACATGGGTTCGAATCCCGGTCAAGGTCCTTTTCTTCTCACCATTTGACATTTGGCGCCTTCCGACTGAATAAATGTTTTACTATAGACATCTAGCTAACAATCGCTTTCATATACTAAAATTGAGCCGACTATCATTTTAAAGGTAGTTCTTGTTTGTTATAAAAACATTTTCACCGTTGGGTAATAAACTAACTTCTTGCAATGAAGAACAAGCAACAGGAAATAAGCAATAAACCAATTATCTCTACATGTCAATAAAATTAATGTCCTGTTTATTGGACTAATGTCCAATCAGACAGTATCTTATCTGATACGGGGTCTTAAACAATAACATAGACATCCTGTGGTTTCGAAGGGGGTGGAGGGAGGGGTCACTTATGAAGGAGATTTTAAATGTCTTTAAATGCTGATTTCCGAGTATTTTTTCCGAAGACCTCTTTTACCCTTTGTCGTATATTTTTAACGTTCGTGATATATTTGTTGTCACATATAAAGCCAACTACTGAATGCAAAAAGATGATGCTTAGATTTTCTGAAAACTGTTTTTACACGGCTTGTGGAGATACGGACGATGGGGCATTTGTATTTCCTTGAAACAGGTCAGCTACCTTAGTGTTGACTATCGACACCAAAACTCACATTCAAATTCCCCCCTGCTCAACATATAACGAATTTCAAAAGACGAAAATGACCACACTTGAGCCAAGCAATGAAGTAACAATATCCTAATTATGAATTCAACTTTTCTTCTCGAATCTTATCAAGCCGGATTCAAAATATGCTCAAAGCTATTGATGACATTAACATATACACATTAACGTATCAGCACACAGAGGTCAGAGCAATCAATTATAATGGTTTCAACTCCATTTAGTACAATTGCAAGGAAGAAAAATATGCAATTCTCAATAAATTCTAGTGGAACTTTTATAATGCGAGTTATACTATCACTGAACGAGCACTATTTGAAGTTTTATATATGTGTATGAGTGTATATCCTTGCTATAACTAATTAAGAACATAATATATAGATTTACAGAATGTTTAATGTTGCCTTCAAAATCCGATCAAGGAAAGACAATTTAAGTTCAGAAATGCATTTTATTCTTTGATTGGCCTTCCCACCTATAGCTTTATACTCTAAGTATAATTAAAATGAAGGTTGCGAACTTCCCGACCCTGCAATATTTGATGAAATCAACTCCAGATCTCCAGAGAAGCTATGCTTAACAATCACAATTATACCTTTTGCCATCTCGGTTGGACGTTTTGCATTCTTATTACATTGAAGGTACCATATAACCGCCTAAATTAAAGTGGACCTAGACTAGTATGTGGTTCCAGCAAACATTTTCTTACTACTGGAATAAAATTTTAAAAAACAGAGGGCAAGGTCAGGGCTATACGCAATAAACAGTACTGCCAACAGTAATTTTTACCATTTAAGCTGTTCGGTTCCGTTTCGTTTGCGGTTCGTTTGCGTTTGCCCTCCGGGTCGGTTATATCGGTCCACAACCGTTCACGTTTTTGATTGGTTTCCAAAACGTAGGTCAATCGCGGTGACCAATGAGATCTGTTAGTGCGATTGACCTGGTTAGCGATCTGATTTGCTGACTCCACTCACAATTATCAATTCATTCCAAAGGGACAACAAATGGCGCCATTTAGGAGAGACAGCGGTAAAGAAATATGAAATTGAAAACAGGCGGTGAATTGCCAGTCGGTATGGGAGGATCGTCATGTTCAATGAGCGTGTGAGAACCTTCCAAACAATCATAATTACTTATGCAAATAAGGCGAGGGGCAAGTATCTCACTAAGTTGCGTGCCATAAAATTACGTAATAATGCGTCATTTTATTGTCCCAACATCCCGATGTAATCGAATTAAAAAGATCAGCATGTGTAAAGACCATACACTATATTTATAATTATACTTTTCAAAGTTTTGACAAGATAAACATAGACTCTATATAATTACGGGAAAAGTGATATACTATATACATAGCAAATCATTTAACCGTAATTATTGTTGCAAAAGTTATAAAACAATGTTATATCTTATAATGTACTTTTGTTATGTATGTCTGTCACATACTTGTACGATAAAGATGCTGTTTCTCTGTAGTTTATATAATATCAAAACGTAGACAATTGAAACAAATTTTAAACTAAATATTTCAAAATTTATTGACTGAAAAAGATCTACTGTTTGAAATCCTCGCCTTTGGTAATTACAATGAGACATACAAGTCACTTAATGATGAATCTGGGAAGGAATTGTTGTGTATTGTAGTTGTAATTTGTAGAAACTGAAGAAAAGAAATTAAAAGTTTCTTGAGTACGCTTCTTTGCGACTGAATACATGCAGTTCCAAATTAGGGGTCGGTGCGCATACGCCCCCTGTTAAAAATACGTTTGCTTTGTATAAACTATGCATAAGGTAGATACTTGTCATTGGTAAATAGTCATATAAAATCACGCAGTAAATTCACGGACCTTTATACATGTGTATAGGTCCATGGTAAATTTAACAAGTAATGCATGTTCAATTCGAAACAGGAGGCTTTTGCATAGCTATTTTTCTTATTAAATCATGTTTCAAACCAGTATGTAGAAGATGCGGGAAAAAAGAGTATCATAGTTAAGCATACTTATGTTCGTGTATTAGTACTGCTAATTATAATTTTAGCAATAAACTGCAGATATGCAAAAGGAAAGAATCACTTAAAATCATACACCTGATTTCAGATAACTGCTATGCATGTTACACCCTCTTAGATTCTGATTGGTTACTTCCCGCGACCGATTACCACGTGATGGCAACGTTCATAGTAACGCTTCGTTCAGTTTGTAAATGCTATTGTAACTGCGGCAAACGGTTACAAACTGTTGTAACGGTTCTAAAACGGTCCAGTCAGGTCTGCTCAGGTTCGTTTCCGGTTCGTCGCGGTTTTAAATGGTCCAGATTGCGGTTCGGGTGTAAAAATTACCATTGGCAGTACTGTAACAATTGCCATTTGTAAGACATGATAACTTTCCATGTAGGCGAAGCAATGAAGTTGAATCGTCACGAAGAAGAGTTGTCATGAAAGAGAGGTATATTTTATTTTGCTCGCCTCGAACGTAACTGTTTGAGGTTTTCAAATGTTATAGCAGTATCAGTTTTACCGTTTGGCATAAAATAAGTAAGTATTGTTCCATGTGCATTCAAACAAACATCTAGCATCTAGCATTACCTTACCAGCATATGATTATATTAAAATCGCTCAAGTACACTTATGCTGATGCTTTACAAATATTAAATCTATCAGCTACCGCCTGCAGTGTAACTTGGCTATCGTGCATCACGAAAACATTTTCAAACTTCCTGACCTCCCAGACCACTGCTTTAGTCAAACTCTGGTTCTATCGCTGCGAAACTGATACACCCAGTTGTATAATGCAGAACGTAATATTCAGACATCTCTAAATATTTTCTACAGACTTTGGAATTTCAACATCCTCTAGCAGGAATTTTATAACGAACTCAGAGTCAATGTACACTTCAAGAGAAACAACATGGAGCTTATAGTGGAACAGATCACAGAGGCAAACATACTCCAGCAAATAAAACAGATATTGATACAATAACATATATTAAAAAGCACATCGAGTCATTTCCAGTGGTTCAGTCACATTACAAGAGCAAAAATACGCGGAGAAAGTTTCTTGAACAAGATCTTACAATCCGAAAAATGCATCAGCTATACAAAAACAAATGTCAAGAGGATGAAGTCCAGCCAGTTTCTGAGACAATATGCCGCAACACATTTTGCAAAGAGTACAATATCTCATTCCATAAACCAAAGAAAGATGTTTGCCAAACGTGTAACACATATGAAAAAAAGAAAAGAGCAGGAATGTTGTTTTCAGAGGATAAAGCTGAGCATAGTGCACATATTCAAAGAAAGGAAAATTCTAGGCAAGAAAAGGAAAGCGATAAGCAAAGGTCAGTCTAACAAATATGTTGCAACATTCGATATTGAAGCAATACTTCCAACCCCGTGACCTAATGTTAGTCAAGTATACTACAAAAGGAAATCAAATACTTACACCCTTACATTTTACTCACTTGCTGATAGAAAAGGCACATGTTATGTATGGGACTAGACATACGGTCAGAGAGGATCCGAAGAAATTGGTACTTGCGTAATGACCCACATAAACTCGTTGCCATCAACTGTGAATCATCTAATACATTATTATGACTGTTGTTCTGGCCAAAACCGAAATCAATTTTTTGCTTCAGGTTGTACACAGTATGTAGCCATCCAATCAAAGTAATTGTGCAGAAGTTTCTAGAATCCGGTCACACTCAAATGGAGTGTGACTCGATGCACTCTGCCATCGAGCATGCAAAAAAGCGAACATCAATTTTTTCACGGGATCAGTGGGACACTATTTTCCAAATGGCACGTCGTAAAACCCTTTCACATTAGTGCCCATAAGATTCTACAGTTTTTACGATCTAAAAGAGCACTCAAAAACAAACTATAAAAAATTCAAAACTGACACTAAAGGAGTTATAGTTAATTGGTTGAAAATTTAAGTTTTGAAAGTGTCAAAAGAAACCCCAGATCAGATCCTAGTGAAACATCACTTTGGAGAAACAGAGTTCAGATTTATCAATGTTGTTAGACAGCAAACGGATGACCCGTAACCAACCAGGAATTGCCAAAGAAATATAAAGAAACAATTCCAATCTCAGTAGTGAAGAAGAGGGATTTGTTGGACCTTTGCAAAAGTTTATTGATATCTGAACAATACTGGAAGTTCTATGAGATGTTGCCAACAAATGTAAAAGTTAAAGACCGTTTAGCCTGTCCAGATATTCTAGAGGATGAATCTGATACAGACATTGAGTAGATCTATGACATAGTATGGTGAACATAGTGTGTGTGAGTTTAAGAAACGCAAATATAGTGAACTGCTAGAGTACTTTGGTTTATTTTCTGATATGTATAAACCTGTTAAGTCCTTTTGGCTTTCAAAAAGTAATGGTTAATATAAGATTAATGTTTATGCCAAAAGGACTCATTAACAAAACCTACCAAATAAGGCATTATATCTTGCTTTGGAATACTCATTTTTGTTGTGCAAAGTAACTTGACTAATATTAGTATATGTATGAATTTTCGTCAAGATCTAAACATAAACTAATTTTTAATACTTACTCAAATCTTTAATCGTCATTTACTCAAAACTATGAAAAATGTAGTTGAGCCCTTCTGGTTCTCAAGGGGCGATATATAATTATGTCAAATATGTCTTTTCAAGTTTTTTTAAATATTACCAGAAAAATATGGTTTTACAACAGAGCAAATTTCCAGCGCTTAAATGAATTAATCTCTTCCGAAAACTGGGACTTAATTGATGCACTTCCTGTTGACCAAGATTGTGATAAATTTACAGAGAAATTACTCCAGTTTATATCTTAATGTATTCCTTCAAAATCGTTACTATCTGTCTCAATGACAAGCCATGGTACGACTATGAGATTCGCCGTTATACTAAATAAAGAGAAATACGGGGACGTATAACATAAAAACACCAACGCCATTAAATATGTCTAAGTACAAAAAACTGAGAAATAAGGTAAACAATAAAAAAAAATTGCAAAAAATAGGTTCTTTGCTAAAACAAAATTGAAGATTTCAGTATTAATAATTGTAGAAACTATTGAAAATCCTTGAAAGATTTAATGAAAAACTACAAATCTCCCGACTCAATACCTGTTCTTAAAAAAATGTAGATGGAGTGGATGTTTTTATATCTGTATCTAAATTGGACGATTCAAATGCTGTCTTACCGCCTTTCGAACACTAAACAAACACATCACTGAATAAAATTTTTATTCAAAATTTGATATCGAAAATATAATTGGAATTTTATAAAAAGAATTGTTCTCACTTTACATTCATACATGATTTTAAACACATTAGCATAGTACAATACAATTTACATGAATGTATTCATAGTGCAATACAATTACAGGAAGGTATTTACTCGGTAATGGTACTTTTTTAGCAAAAGACTTACAGTTCATTTAGGATAATATGACAGTTACGTACTAGATTTATGTGTACACATATAACAAGAGGTGTTATACCACGATTTTAACAAAACTATTTGACCCGAATGAACTGTACAGTAGTACAGATCTAAGATAGACAACTGTGCTAAACTAGATGCAATAATTTTGATTGAGCTACCTCCCTTAAAACCTGTATGTATCAAAATACTTCAATACTAATGGTTATATATATAATACTTAGACTTGGAGTTGTTTTGTTTATAGAAAAGAATAGGGGAAAATATCAAAAGATCAAAGCAATCCGGGTGTAACGCACCTATGGATATGGTGGGGGAATAAGGTGTTATAAGTTTGAGACAAGTGGATCTACTTAAAAATAATTTTGATATGGTATGTTAAGGACTTGTGACCATTTATGCTGTGATGTAGGCTGGCAACATTTAATATTTAAGGTATCGTAAATTTTCCTGCATCCTTTATGTCAAGAATTTATTATTTCAATGGGTAACGGTTGTAAGGGTTTAGGTTCATTTATCCATTTAGGAGGTATATGATGGTTATCTAAGTATTTACGCAAAGCGAATATTATGTTATTGTATTGCAAAAAAAATAGTTCTTGCATTATGTTTTTCCTGAAATTCTGGAAAGGGGTAGAAATTTCCATTAATTTTCATACGTCATTACACACAAAATGTAACCAGGAATACACCTTTATCTAAAATGGAGTGGTCTGCAAAATCTGTTTCACCAATTTTAAATTTAGAACTGTACCATACACGTTCAGATAAGAATTCATGCCAAGTAGAGATCTTTTTCCTTTCATTAAGGGTTATAACGCCCTTCTAAGTATCTCTTCAAACATCATTTTGAATCAAATTTGTTTTTTGTTTTAAAAATTCATTTCCATATTTTCCAAATTTGGTGATAAAAGGATACTGTTCTTTCACTAGTTCAAAGTATTTTGAATATCTCTTGGCATACCTTCTCAGCCAAGTCAACTTCAAAGCTATAATAAAATTATCTATATCAATTACCCTAAGTCCTCCATTTTCGAAATCTTGCGTTATTACTTCCCTTTTAATTTTATCTGGGCCATCATTCCAAAGAAAATTAAAAAATATTTTCTGCAGGTCTTTTATTATTTCCTTTTTAGGGCTAGGAAGACCAATTATTAAGTGATTGATTTTTTGATAATGCTAGTGTTTTATCACTCTGTTTTTACCAATTGGGGTCAATATTCTTTTTGACCAGCTGGAAAGAAGTACCATAATTTCTCTTATTTTAGGTTTATAGTTGATATCAGTAATTTCATCCATTTTAACAGTGAAGTTTACTCCTAGTAACTTAAAAACACCATTTTCCCAATGTAAACCAAGTTCTGGGCATATTACCTCATTGCAATTTCTTTTAGAACCAATCCATACTGCCTTAGTTTTGTCCGCATTAATTAAAAGACCAGGTTTTTAGCATACAAAAAACAACATCTTAAAACATACAACATACAACATCTTAAAACACTGGAATCTTCCCTTCACAATTGAAATCTGCACTTTACAAAAAGGGAGATAAACATTGTCATGGTAATTATCGACATATTTCTCTATTAAGCTGTTTAGGTAAAATACGGAAAGATGTGTTTATAAACATATGTATAATTTTATAAAGCAAATAACCTTATCTACGAAAATCTGTTGGGCTTTCTGGCTGGGCATTCAACCGTTTATCAACTGATTGTTCTTTATCATTAAAAAGTTATATCCTTTGACTCGAAAAAACATACTTGTGTGATATTTTGCGACATATCCAATGCATTCGATAGGGTATGGCACAGAGGACTAATGTTTAAATTACACCAACATGGAATAGATGATCAAATACTTAATTGGATATCAGATTATTTAAGCAACAGACAACAAAGCGTTTTCATTGGTAAATCATATTCATGCTATAAAAATGTCACAGCACTAGTCTCACAAGGCTCCGTCCTTGGGCCACTGTTATTTTTTATGTATGTCAATGATATAACTGACAATTTGGTCAGCATTACCAGGCTATTCGCAGATGATACGTCCTTGGCTAGTACAACGTCAAATTTTGATGACTTACCAGGCATTTAAAACCATGATTTAAGAGAAATTTCGAAATGATCCAGACAATTGTTAAAAACTATCAATCCCGACAAAACTGAAGTCTTATATTATGGTAACATAGACCCTCAATACTTGAATTAAGTAATAAATTATTAACTGTCACAGATACTCATAAACAGTTAGGTGTAATTTTGAGTGAGCTTGTAAATGGCACACTCATATAAATAATATTATACTATCTGCATCAAAGCTTCTTGGAGTTATACGAAAATTAAAATTCACTGTTCGACGCAAATCACTAAACAAAATTAATATTTCTTACGTGAGACCATTACTCGAATACCCATCGGTTGTATGGGATAATTGTCTTTATATGAAAAAGATAATTTAGAGAAATTACAAATTGAGGTAGCTAGGCTAGTTACTGGGACTAAATGCTCTGTAAGCTTACAAAATCTGTACCGAGAAATTGTCTGCTTAACACTTGCCGATAGAAAGATACCAGAAATTTATTTAAATTTTTAAAATAAAATATAATCGGTTCTAAGTTATCTCAGTGGTCTCTTTCCAAGATCTGTCGGTGAGCAAACGTCTTACAATCTTAGAAATAATAATGACTTTATAACCCTTCCCAAAAGAACGTCTTTATTTGAAAACTCTTTCGTGCCTGCAGTAATAAAGGAATGGAACTCTCTTTTGCATTCAATACGAAACATACAAGCGCTTAGCGGCTTCAAACGTGAAATTTTGCGTACCATTTTTCGGTCACCGAAGTACCGTCTTAATACCTACATGAAACGCGAATTCTGTCAGTAATTCATGCTCGCTTAAGCAATAACTGTAGCGATCTTCACTGTGATATGTTTCTTAACCATTTTGCTAATAACGAACTTTGTTCACACTGTAATGTTCCTGAAAATGCAAACCATTATTTCTTAGATTATAATCGATACACTGATGAACGCCTTCAACCCTTTTAGAAACGCGACAATTCCATCCTCTAAATTGTCAATTATTATTGTTTGGAAGCAACCACTCGCCCAACGAAAACAATATTACTATTTTATTGCTGTTCAAAAATTTATAAGAAACACCAAACGTTTCAACTATTAAGTTATTAATATTATTACTTCTAGGCAATCCAACAACCATTCCCTCATCTTTCTTCGCTTCACCATTTTCATTCTTTTCTCTGACTTGTCTTGACTATTATTAATGATAGAAACTAAACAAATAATATTTTGAACTTAAAGCTACTTAATTGCTCTTTGCTTATGCTTATCGTAGATATTCATATTATTTTTTCGAAGTCAACACCTCAACCAAATTGTTAATTCATATTCAAAGGAGAGAGCCGTAATAAAGTTGTTAGAACTTGTGGCTTAATCCTTTTGCCATATATATATATCTATTATTTCTATTTATATGTGTATTGTGATTTAGATTGTGAATACTATGTAAATACAATATTAGCAATAAAATATGATAAAACTACAACACTACTGCATTCTTACCAGTTCTCGGGCGCTACCAGGTCTTCGGGCGTTTTTATGTTTCGCACCGCACAGACTTTATACCGTACTCAAGGTCCTAGATTACGCAACCGTGTCACTGGGACGATTGTTCTTTTGGTGTAAGTGACTAAATAGGTAACTCAAACTTCTCATATTTGTTAAATATCCCGCTTAAATCACTTCTCTATTGTGTTACTATTTATAACCTAAGCTGCCAGCAGTTAGGGTTTTTCCGATTTTATTGCGCATGCGCTCAAATAAAGCAGGGGTTCAGTTTGTAAAGGTACACTGACTATCGATATTGCAGAAAGTGTGAACGAAACTATGTCAGATATATAATTATGTGAATAAAAATGTGTAAAACTAAGTATATTTAAACAAATACAACGTGTAACGGAGGATGCGTAATATAAAATCGATATGACATAAGTAGTTTTAAATACAGTCGCATAAAGAACTTATCAGAAATGGTCGAGGGGGTTAGGTTTACAGTTTGCCACCCACGCGGACATAGTTCAAGGCTCACACTACGCTTAAAATTTTTTTTTTGGCTTTCCCTTTTTTGCTTTTTTAAGGATCAGCATGAGCAAGAAACATTATTACTGTTCATATTTTATCCTTGTGAACATGTAAACTATAAATGTAAATAATGCAAGTTAAATGATGTGTATCTTGATTGGAATATACTAAATTTATTGTTCTTCTTTTCGTAAATGTACTTAGAATAGAAAAAACAAGCACTAAACATCTTTGTTAGGAATAGTGCTTTGCACAAAGTTGAGTGCCCGATAATTGGTTGCCCGATGTGGCTTTAAAGAGGGAAATTGTACCCCTTTTTTGGCCTCATTTATAAACAATCTCTTGTCGCAGTCGATAAACTGACAAGTTTAGAATGTCATCAGAGAACCTAAGTTTATCCTGTGAAAATTTTATGGGTTTACTAGTATTTGTTGCTACACTAAATACAAAAAAAGTTCATTTTCCGCCCGAGAACTGTTAGGAATCCAGTATCGCTTTAAAAAAACAGTTTTACTATAATTAATAGGTGAACACTCTGGTTATCGCGATCGTATAGCTAGTCTCTAGTTATATATCAAAATTGTAAGAATGTCAAAACTAAACTTTTATGACTTGATCAATTTCAGAAGCCAAAGTTACGATAGAAGAATTGAATTTCACAGATACAGTTGCGCAACAGGAAACACGAATTGCATCTCTAACAGGAAAACTCAAAGGTAAGATTTTATAAACAATATGTTTCGAAAGTTTACTTCACATACTGTGTTTTGGGATATTTGTAAAATCGGGTTTTCAAGACATTTTGATTTTTAAACTCAGTTTTGACAAACAGAGATACATTTGTAATACACAATGTACTGCAAGACTTCCTAATGCCACTCTGTTTTTACTTTTTTTCAAACGTTTGTTGTAGTTTTGATTTTCATCGATATGGTTTAAAGTTTGGAGAAAAAATCCGTTTTTACATCAGTCGATCAAATGTTTTCATTAGGTGTATCATTTCTTGACGTAATTCTCCCAAGTAGGCGGTATGCGTTTTTATTTTTGGTTTTTGAGTTTCAGTTGATACCATTATTCAGAAAAGCAGATCTAAAAGTAATTCATGAAAGAATGCTTTATGGGTGCTTTCCTTTTAAAATGAAATCCCGTTATTGACAATCACTATTAAGTTATATAATGTATGTCCCAAAATGCAAATCAAGACCACACTTCCATAATTCTGAATATTTAAACTTCATATATCGATCATATATCAACCATTTTAAAACCTTAAAAGTTAAAATAAATGTAAATGCTGTTGGTATGATGTTAAGCTCTACTGAACGAAGTCCAGCAGAAATTTATCCTTGGAGGTTTGTCCATAGTCGGACCTACTTTCATTGATAACACTCGACATGTCACAAATTTATTTTGGATGTCATGAAACAAGCCCGGAAGGTTGCATGTAACCTATCGATGATCCCTGCTGTTTTGTTGTCAGAGGGTCAAAGGTTAAGGTAAAGTGACCCGAACTTTGAACATTGTTACCGCTCAATATCTTGAGATCTATATCACCCACAGTCTTCAAACTCTTTAGGATAATTTGTTTTACTGATTAGATTATCCCTACTATTTTGGGGTCAGTGGGTCAAGGTCAAAGTGACCTCTGTCAGCTTTTCTTATGTAACATTCCAAACAATTTTCACAAATTTACTCAGAACAGTTCAGTCAGTCCACTAGAGCGATACTTGCTCTTATGATCCCCTTGTTCCAATTTCTAAGCATTTTATATATCCTTTAGTACCTACCTTGTGAAAATATTCTCATTAATAGCAATTTCTAAATCAACAAAAGCCTTAGTCAATTGTTTGTGAAACAGAAGTTCTGGAGTATTAGTGTTATAGCTTTACCGTATAAACAGACAAGTACAACATTTATGTTTATGTTTTTATATATTGTCCTCCGTCATCATATACATCACCCTTCCTTATGTTGAAATACTATGGGCAAACCTCGTCGTCTAGTTCGCGTCGATTATGAATGTGGTAACTTACACTCTTTTTTTTGTCCAGTTCGATGCATGTAAATATCATTTGTTTCATATAATGACTTAAACACATGTAACGTGTTTTTTCTCTCTTTTCAATCACATTTGATCGTTAACATGTTATACTTTGATTGTATAACCTGTTTGTAATTGTGTTTAAACAAATGCAATTCTTAATGTGTGTTGATGTTGTTTTCTGATTCAGTTGATCTCTCCCTCTACACGGGGATTGGCCAACTTTTTTGTAGTGTGCCAGTGTACTTGTTTACCATATTACACCAGAGTCCACAATTCTAATTTGACCCCCCCCCCCCACACACACACCTCCTACATCCGAGCCAAAATGTTTGCCATATAAACCCGGATTATGTTTGAAACAAGGTCATCTGCAGTAAATATAGGAGTCATGCGTTTACAAAGAATACCATTTTATGCTCAGCTGTGACTTGTTTTATCATAGTTTCATGAAAAGCATTTGCTTGTGGGTTTGATAGTAAGTGCGATGATTTTGATTCTGATCAGTGATCCCAGCTAAAAAGTTAGGTCATTCGCTCACAAATAAAAGACTGTCAACATTGATCAGTAAATTATGAAACTTTGTCAAAAGTGTGGAAATAGGTATTTAACCTGGTTAATTTGATAAAAAAACACAACAGGATCAGGTAAAATAATAACAGAAACGTTGCTAACGCTACAATCAACTATTATTTTTCGACACACATGCATGAAACATTAAACATAGTTATAGCAAGAGCATCGGTAACATTGTTGGATGCTCCCCGAAGTCTGCATTTGCGGACGAACAGCAAACAAGTTTTGTTCTTGCAAGTGAACTTGTAACTGTAGACAAGGATTATTAAAACATGAAAAAGGGACGTAATTCCATCATAGGCCAAAATAAAGTTTTGAACAAAGTTATGAATCTTGAAAAGTGCAGTTCCTTCCAATATCATCTTTCATTGAACTAAATATCAAGTAAATCTCTACAAGCATACTTTTAGCATGATAACGGGAAGACATACAAAAGGAGACTAGTTAGAGTTAAGGCTATTAGACACTGTAATTCCTCTTAAGGTAGTAGACTCTTAATAAAACCTCCACTTGAAACTCTTCAATTCTAATGCTCTAGCCTAGGTTGTTAAGCATTGGACTGAAGATCTTTTGAGGTTTTTGGGGGCGTAGGTTCGAATCCAGCCGGAACCAAAAATTTTGTTTTTACTTTTTCTTCTTTGTTTTCATTATTTTGCACTTTTTTCATATTTTTATATTGTTTTTAGACTAAAAAGAAATTAAATTTTATTTTACGAATAAGTATTAGCTTATTTGAAGATTTTATTACTTGCAGACACGTCTAAAATCGTCGATGAAGATTTTCAAACTCTAATTATTTTAAATAGAGACGGTTTTCCAAAATGTTATAAATAATTTTAAATATACAATAAGTCATGCCCCATTTATAGAAAATGCTGATTTTTCCTAAAAACTTTGATGTACAGATTTGAACATAGCCAAAAAAATACATGAAAATTGTAATACTATCTGATTATTTCATAAAAGTTTTATAAAACTTGTTGATAATATAGTGAATGGTGTATAATTTCTTAAAGAAAATACAGTTCTTGTTACTCTGATACCAAATCTGTACCAAATTATCGAATAATAAATGAAATACATGCATTTTCTTATCTCTTGTGTGATGTCATTTTATAAATACTTCCAAAATGGGGATAGGGTTATTCAAATTCCTATAACTTAGTATTTTCACGGTAAAATTCTTTTAAAAATTGTTTTTAAATCCAGGAAATGATACAGATTTAGAAAATATTAAGCCTATAATGATTTGAATTTGGTGCCCATTAGGGGTCTACTACCTTAATATCTTATATGACTTCATTGTTGTGGCATTATGTATCGGACAAGCATAATTTCATACAAAAATGGGACGTAAGTCTTTATCTTTTTTGTCTTTTTAACTGCAATTTCTCATCTACGACTGTGTAAAATGCAATGTACATGTATATACTTTTGAAGTCATGTACCTGGCAAGCATATTACAAAAAAAGATAATTCAACAAAAGAATGAGCTAGAATTATGGTTCTTAATCACAGCACTCCATCTCAATGTCCTCAATTTAACTGTGTAATATCAACTTTATACCTTAAATACATTTTGAGTTATGCGCGCGACAAGGATAATACATAAAGGGAGATAACTAAAAACAGGGTAAGCTATATTTATGCTTCTTATTCACTGCACTTCCTCTAAATAACCTCTATCTATGTGTGAATAATCAAGTTTAAATTATTGTTTTACATAAAGAGGGATCATTAAAAAAAAGTTCAGACATAGTTGTGGTTCCTTGTCAATGCACTTACTCTCAATGAGCTCTATCTATGTGTGAAGTATCAAATCAATCCCATATATATTTTTCGATTAATGCTCTGAACAAGCGTTTTACATAACGGGGATAACTAAATGATTGGGTGAGCTACATTTATAGTCCCTTGTCATTACTCTTACTATCCATGACCTCTATTATTATGTGACGTACAAACAGTGTATCAACTCAATCCCTTGAATATTTTTCGAGTTATGCCAAGGACAAACATGGACGGACGGACAGACTGAAGGACAGACAAAGCGGCGTTTACTGTTCAGTATTGTATAAAATAATCTAGTATTTGGCATACCTGCTTAAATGAATATATATCAAATGTTGTATTCATAGTTTCCTTGTAAAACACTGACATTAAATTCTGACGAATTGCGTAGGTTTTCTCCAGGAAATATAACAACTTGCATTTTAGAACATGACCAGACTGTCACCGTTCAATGGCCATAAATAGTATGTAAGGTTTTACATATAACGTTTTCTTTAGATTAAAAAATGATCTTAATGGCATAACTAAACCACCTATAATTATACCATTTTTGAAAAAGAACAAGACCTCTTACATGGCCTATCTACATGATGCCACACTCACTCACGAGTGATGTTTGGTGGTCTCACTACATACATTCTGGAACAACAGTTTATCAAATATTTCTGTCCACATATCTTTTAATTATACATGTGACTTTTAGAAAACCGCTCAGCCACGTTAAGATCCTTGTAACCTTGAGGCCACTTGCATCAATATATGTAAAATGCTTAAATGAATGAAAAAAAAACCCACCTCTAATATACTTGCGTTGTATTGTTATTATTAAGTACGCGTTGAGGCAAATAGGAAGAGAGTTTATATTGCTTGATGCAGATGATTAGTTTCGTGAAGATGTGTGTCTTTAACAATTATAAATCCTTTGTAAGAGTGGCTAGCCAGTGTGTTTAGTTGCAGTCCATACATTGCTACTCTTTTGTAATTAAAATAAATCATTTTCTTTGTTTATATATTACTTTTCTATTAATTAATAAAAACGAATACATGTTGAAGAAAACATAAGCCTCAAAGATTAATTAAGCTTAAGAATGATATTTTCTGTACATTTTGCGTTTTGGTATATCACTGTTTATTATAAATGTAATGATCAGGTACGAATATTTCCTTTGCATTGCGTATTAATTGTCATTAAGTATGCAATTTGATCAAATTTTTATCTTGATGATACATCTGAAATTTTCAGCAGCGCTTTCACTGATGCGGTTATCATGCAAGTGTCATATATCAATGTTTGATCCTATATTTCCACGGTAACAAATTCTTAATTGAATGTTTTATAAGACTGTCGAACATATGTAGAAAATGCACAGAATGTTACACCACTGTCAATGAGTAGAAAGCTTCGAGAGTCGATTGCTTACTACATGCACCTACAACTACACTTTGTTCCGTTTTGATGTTTTTTTCTAGTAAATGAATTAGTCTCAATGTGGAACATCTTCTGTTATTGCAGGAGCACATGTAGGATACGTATATCTTAAGTGTTTAAGCTAATTTATAGCCACACTACTACTTTGGGGCTTATGTTGCAATACATTGCGATAATCTTAGCGGACAGAGGTAAAACAATTTTCTATACACAATGTTACAGTATGGTTCCCTCAAGATATTAAATTAAATGTCTTATTAAAAATACCCCCACATACTTAAAATAGCTAGTTGCTCCTCCCCCTCCCCCCACCCCTCTCCCCCCTCCTCCTCCTAGAACAGCCCTTAGTATACTTTTAGCCAATACATATAGGATCTGTCATGAGTTGTTATTTTATGTAAGCTTTAATTAAACTAGTTCAGGAAAATGTTTACTATTTCAGTTTGACAAGTGTAATAACATTTTCCTGACTTAGTTTAAACATATTTATTTATCATAATACATGTACAAGAAACATCACAAAGAAGTATCATACACATATCATAAGTGGATCGAATTGAAAGCTAATAGCTTATTGGAATTCTTTCCACTGCATATTTGATGTCGGTACAATATATGGCGTTTCAAAATATTATAAATTAGTAAATTTTACCAGGATTTAAATATGTTCGTTATGCTTATTAAAAAGATAATAATATTCCTGACTTCTTTAATTTAAGTTTGTTTGAAATAACCATCTCATCATAACGACGTAACTACCGCATATAATGACGAAACTACCGCATATAAAGACATAACTACCGCATATAATGCTGGAAGCACAGCATATAAGGAAGTCGCACGTACAGCATATAATGTGAGATCTACAGTGTATATTAACGAAAGTACGATATATAATGGGATTTGCACTGCATATAAGGAAAACAGCACCACACACAATGGACACAGTGACTACCGCATCTATTTATGTTTGCACAGCATATAATGTAAAAAGCACCACGTATAACGTTTTATCTACTACACACAATAACAAATCTACTGCATATATTGGTGTTTGTACCGCACACAAATTCAAATGCACTGCATATAAAGACAGTACCACCACATATAAGAAGAGTTGTACTACATATAACAAAGAAAGTACAGCATATAAAGTAACTTGTACCACACATAATGAACTATCTACCAGATATAATTAAATATTTACTGCATATAACAAAAGATCTACTGTATATAATGAAATATGCACCGCATAAAAACAAACAAGTCATAATAAGACGGTCATGGCGTTCCATATTCTATAGTAACAGATAACGATTTTATACGATCGCCTGTTCTTTTGAATTAAATCAGTAAGTGTTTCATAAACTGTATTGCGATTTACACATCTATGGAGTTGTATTAGCATAGAGTTCAAATTAATAAAATTTAATGTTAACAAACGATAAAACAAATGCTTTTAAATGAAATAGAAGAGCAATCAATTGAGCTGAAGTTTTATTTGAACATATTTATTTTACTGTTTATGAAAGAAAACAATTATAACATGAAGAATCATCAACTGTTTTATATAAAGTTTTGCTGTGACTTTTATCATATGCCACCATATGTCACATAAAATAGGCGAAAATCGTTCGTGTTAATCCATGTATTTTTACTAAAATTGCTGCACATGCAAAATTTTATGTCTAAGACAGTGTGACGTCACATCTTGTAAACAACAGGGTTTCATCTTGAATGTAATGATATCTTCCTTTTGCAAAAAAAGCATCCCTCGTCAACTATTTTGCACAGCCATTATTCCTGTAGGAAGCTCTTTCCTTATTGTTAGGACTGTGACGGTAGCATACATTTGTAATGTAGGGGTTGCGAAGTAATTTTCAAAGTGCAATCAGCGGTACATGTTTTATACTTGTTGTGGCAGGTCCATTTATACTCTGTAGCCTGAACTTTCAGATTCCAAATCCTTTGCACCAGTGTCTGCATAGCGGGAACATCTTGAATGGCTACACCCAAGTCATCCGTTTGTTGTTATATTGCTCTAAATGAAACAACCTATCAGACCTGTAATTGCTTTGTCAACTGCATGATTCTTGAAGCTGCAGCTGATGATGTGTATTAGAGGTCTCATCGGAACAGCCTAGACTGTTTGGGTCATTTGCATCATGTTAATCATCATTGATTACCAAATGAATGTACTGGTTTTGCTTTACCAAACGCTGCATTGACAACATTTTTGCAATGACTGTCCATTATTATATTTTAAGAATGTACGAGTAACGGTACCTATTTTAATCATGATAAAAGAAACGCCCTCGTTTCGTTTGGTGTATTTTCCCTGTCTTTCCTTAACTTCATCATCCTTTTAACCTGCAAGCTGTTGTAAGGTTTAGTTTATTTTAAAATATTCATCATTTGTGTATCAACACATAAAAAGAGTAAACAGTAAATTAAAAGGGATCAAAGAGTAAATTGAAACACTCATGAAGATACTGAATATATACCGAATTAGCGGTATTAAATTGGCAGTTAGTAAATCAAAGTCTTGGATAATTTAATGTTACACTTTCGGTTATTGAAGGCCGAATAGCGATGATTTCTTAGTTCATTATGTAGGACGCTTTCCGCTCTCGGTGCCTCCAACTACATCTATTGCTGGAGGCCATATCGGAGGTTCTTTGGGCATTCGGCTGTCTAATAACAGCCTTGTCCCCAAAAAAGGCGATAGCAGACTGGCTCGGTTACACCAGACTTGAGTACATACGTTTTTTGGATCTCAAGGTTTGCTTTTTATATATTTATACACGAGCATTTTTGTGTTTTACATACCATGCCTTTTGTTTCCATTGCGTGTGTTAGAGATTCACCTAGCAGGGATTACTTTTATTTACACTGTCCTGTGACTTTGGAACATGGTGGGGGTAAGAGTGAGGTTGGGTGCGCACCATAAACCGGTTTAAGCTCCCCAGTGGTGTTTTTGCCACTGACCGTTCCAAGGCGGTGCCCCACTGTGTTCCTTTAATTGTTCGTTTTGTCCTCGTGTGTTTGCTTTGTATGCTAGTGTGTGTTGGTAGTGTATATGTGTGTGTGTACATGATTGTGTGTGTGTGTCGTTTGTGTGTGCGTGTGTGTGTGTGTGTGTGTGTTGGTGGTGTGCACTTCTGGGTGCTGTGGGGTTCGTTTTGGGGAGGCTGCGTTTTTGGTACGTGGCATTCCCTGTTTGATATTATTTTTGTTTTGATATTTGTATTACTCAATTTATGTCACTTGTAATCATTTTAGTATAGTGATTGTTTCTATGAAATCATGTTTAATAGCACATGTTATTCAAGTCACGGTGTATCAAGCTAAAATAAATTACTTAGACTTTCGCTGGTGTTTTGTCATTTACTTTGGTAGTATGCAGTTGGAGTATAGATTGTTGTTTATGTTTTAAACATAGTTTATACGAAAACGGAATAGTTTCCTTCTTTTTCTCGCAGTGATTCATACAGACATGCGCCGTAAATGAACCGTAGTCCGGGGTCACGTGTCTTCCAGATTCAGTTTCATTAGAAACGGTACGCTTATCAACTTATCAACAAAGCGCTAGGGCTAGTCGGAGCGTACACATCTCCAGTACCTTTTTAATAGCAAATAAACTTCTTCTTCTTCTATTTAATTACAATTGAGGAGTAAATCGCAAGTGGCGGCTTCGCTCGGTCAGTAGAGCATTCAATCTAACATCTCTGTAAACGAAGGGGACTGAGTTCGATACCCGGTCTAAGTGTACTTTTTTTAAACTATTATTTTCTATAAAATCCAGCTATCAATTGCGTTCATATCCTGAAAATTGCGCCGACCATCTTTTTTTAAAGATAGTTCTTGTATCTCTTGTTTTATTCAGTTGTTTGTAGAGCTCATTATATTGACAAAGAGACATAATTGCGACATAACATTGTTATTAAAGTTATACTCAGCTCCCATGGTCGACATCGGTGTTCTGTTTTTATCTTTAATCTTTATCTTCCGCTCAGTCTAGTTTTGACAGGGATTTCAATACTGGTTATGTCAGGAATTTGACTTGAAACAGTGTCTCGTTTACTACATGCATTCCAAATATAGAATTTGAAACTACCTCTGCTACCTCGGCTCGTGCACTCAACATATGTACATGTCCATTATTTGGAAAACCGGTAGTAATAATGGATAATTTCAAGTCCAACCCCCATAATAATCAATTTGTGAGGTACTTGTTCATGACAAACAGTTTTATAGAGCAAGTTATTCAGGTGTTTTACAACATGTGTTAATAAATTCGAAAAAGAAATTGAACGTCGGATGAATTACTCAAAAACCCTGTTTTGAGAAAGCCAAGGATGCATTATGACTATAACTACAAGACCATTTATTTACTAGTTTTGTATTGTCCTCTTTTGTTCGGAAAAGACAAATGTCGCCTTGTAAAAGTGTCCAGGTACATGTATGTTGTTGTTTTTCAATAGAATATTGACAACAATTGGCTAAATGTATATATATAATGAATATAACATATATAAAAAACTATATCGGGTCTAAATCTCCATTAGCAACGGATAGGGGCGATACATCTTTGGATAGTATAGTGATGCCGACACGGTTGCATCTTCGGATTTAACAACAATTAATAGTCTTTAAAATGACGTACTGGTAAATGTATTTGACTTTTTAACAAATCAAATCCTTTTACAATATTTACATGTATGCAATTGTGCTTCCAAATGTATTTAAATTTTCAATATCGAGTCATGCATTTATGTTATCTAACTTAGTGAGTTTTGTGCGAGACAGCTCACGTTCCAAACGAAAATATCTCCGGTGGTACGAGGTATGCAGAGAAAAGGAAGACAATAAAATTAAAACAAAAACATCGTTTTGCTTATTATATATTTGAATTCTGCTTAGATAAAGAAAAATAGAAAACGAAGTACATGTATAAAGACACGAACAGTTTAATTTTTTGCTTTCTTTCTTTTCAAATATTTGAGCTAAATTGGAATACAATGTTTGTCTTAAATGTCAGTAAAGAAACAATGACTCTACCGTCCGAATCTAAAAACAAAACATTCATTTATAATGATAATTGCATTTATAAAGACAAAACGTTCACCTTATTTCTTAAGAACGGTAGATGAGTAAAACTAATGTTACGAGAAGTGTGGCGAACTAGAAGCCACAGCATAAACACGTTGGCTTTGTGATGTATGTTACTGGTTAGTATTCTAATCACTTCATTTTACTAGATTAAAATACAAAATGATTAAATGAAATTATCAAAAGAAATTTAAATATGTTGTTTTTTTGTCACTTTATATGCAGTTACGCTGTTTCACAAGCTTACAGGTTCTAGAGTTACTTTAATGCTTGATACTATTAGTACATTTTAGTATACCAAACATGCAAAATATATAGGTATTCCCGATAAAACTGTACATATTATTCATGTCTCAAAGCAATTTTTCTCATCGTAGGATAAATTTATGAATGTAAAAATAGACTTTAACAATATCAGTCAGTAAAGATGATGTTACTTGATCTCTGTTATTTTGGCGAGATAATTTGCATGATATGAAAAACACACACATATACGCAATGACATGAAGATATAAAAATCAAAACAAGCCATTTTAACAACGACTGTCCTCAAGGCTATTGATAGGTATGCACATAAGGGAGCTTTGGCAGGAGCAGTATGTGGGGATACGGAAATGACGTATGCCGATGCCGGAAGACCCTGGGCACCATGCAAGTAGCGACTGTATAGTGTACTTCTGAACACACGTTTTGCACCTGTTTTTTGGCCTGTAAATGTAAAACAGCGACGGTTTATTCATAAGATCATTTCTAGTGTTTGTTTGCTAACTTAAAGTTATAATGACCCGTTTAATTTCTTAGCGCTAACCCTACTGAGACTAACGACTATTACCAGTCTTTTCGAAATCACTTCCAAAGTTCACTTTCAGTAGCTTATACAAAGCACCTTTTATGTAGTTTTTGAAATATGTAGAGTAAATGTTTCACTAGCATTATCATTTGCAAAAGATAATATGAGAATGTTCTAAACTGTACATACCCACAGAGTCCAACAGACATGTACTGATATAAACGAAGAAATGGAATCTGAACAATGTAGCACCATCGGTTGGTAACGTCTCTTAGACGGCCGTTGTAAAATGTCACATAGCGCCATCTGTAGACACAATTAAGATATAATGTGATGATACGATGTAATTATGTCATAAATAAATTATCTTCGAGTATAATTTCGATATATCAGTTCTTTGTTTCTAACTGTATACTTTAAAATAAAGCAACAAGTGTGCTACCGAAGTCGTTTGTATAACGTTTCGGGATTCGATCACTTTCAGTTGATACAAGCATATCTTTAAAAATATTTAAACGGTTATAAAGGTATAGTCGCATTATTGAAACTACATGTACATGCATAGGCGACAATTTGGATGCAAACAACTGAATTTTTCTTCTGGGATAATTTTAGCAATTTAATATGAGTGAGGTAGCGCCTGATAAAAGCTAAAACAATCATTCGCCAAACACGGTTAAAGCTTTTTTGAAAATTTTGTTTAGCTAGTATGTAAGTCTATACATATCTGGAAAACACTTCTCAATCTTTAAACAAATCAAACAAACAAAACTAATTGAGCTCATGATTACAGAAAGTTGCCGGTCATTAAATTCAATGACACGTCGTACTTGTCTCCATTTTTTTTTTAACGACCCCTATGTACCAAAAAATCTGTGAAGGTAGTACATTGTTTCCTGCTTGATAGAACAATATCACATATTTGTGAACACATTATCTGTAACGTACTCTTTTATGAAGGTAATTTTGTGGTTATTGGGGAATAAAATTTTGTCATATCACATATATTGGTATGGAATAAATTTGAAGACAACAAACCGTTATCAGTGACGCTTTTCCTTCGAAGAAGGAATAGTGAATAAAATGCAATAAAGCATTTAATGTATAGTGTGCTTCCCAAAGCTACAAGACTTGTAGAAAATTGATGATATCTAAGACATATTATTACACTGAGTATTCTATTTCTTCTTGTAATCATGAGCGCCACCATTTTTTATGTTTTATCTATTTGGACTTTGAAAAAACTTTTAAAAAATGTATAGGTTTATATACTTTCTAAATACAATAAACATATAGAAACCTTTGAAAATTTTGATGAATGCAATTATCGACGATAAGAGATTACACGGTTGCTTACCAGCGCTAAAAGACATTGTGAAGAAAAATCGTCAGTTACAAATGAATAAAAAATATACGAGTTTAGAATAAATCGTCTCCTTTAAGATTAGAAAAGGGTCGGTCGTCCATGGTCGTGTTTACACTCATATAAGTAGAATAAACTCTTCTGAACTTTTCAAGAAGGGGTATGTTCTATCACTTTATTGAACATGTGTGATATTGTGATATTTATATACTTTCACAAAAGAAAAGTAGTAAAACCGAACACAGAACGTTTTTTGATGAATGTAGAGTCATGACATATCGAAAACGTTAAAGTTAAAACGTACTCCTATTTAAAACTTACTTAGGACAAGTACTAGTAATGTAACAAAACTACATCTGATCATCTAAATTGGAGGTACAAGACGATAACTGATCTTTTTATAGTTTTGAAAATGATCAATTCCCAATTCTAAAAAAGAGTATGTGTGCTTTATTTTCTTGTGATATAAGTATATGTTATAAGATACACGTAACAAATAATCCAACAGAAAGACTTACGTTGGACAACATCTGTCATAGTCACTCCGGAAACGGTGGAAACAGAATCTACACGCGGAATATTTTTCAACATAGGCGTTATAATTCAGACCTGTTCTTTTTTCTGCATCCTGTTGGCTTGAAAACGAATCTGGGTAGGCTGTTTTGATATCTTTAAGTCTGTAAACGAGCAAACGTAGTGACTTAATGGCTATATATGAAGCGTATTTGTAAATATGTGTTACTGCGGATAGGTGTTAGGACAGAAATACTGATAGTTGCGAAATATATTTGACGAATACTGTAAACAACATTATCTCATGAACCCTTTTATGTTCTAGTGTATTTCACAAAAAAGAAACACACTTTAAAACAACGATTATGAAAAGACAAACTCCTTCAGTTTTGTCTCGAGCAATAATGTGTCTGCATTTACTGCCCCCCCCCATTCCCCTTATAGTTGAATATTTGTCATTTATGTTAGCTGTTGATGATGAAACTTTGTAGCTCTCTCGTAGCTTTCTCGCCGACGTCCGAAACCCATTCGAAAAAGACACTCCACATACTAATAGCGTTGTGTTCTTTATAATTTCATAATTTGTCAAAGTAAATGCATATGCCATTTAACGCTTTTCATCAAATTTATATTCAATGTTACTTTTTAGTGTTCCCATGAAGTATCACTTGGAACGCTTCTTTGGCAATATGACTCTATTGAATCAGCCGAACGTGCAGCCATTACTTTCAACAGTGATTGTCAAACACGCTTTTAAAAACAAGTGTTTGACGTCCAAATGTGTTCGCTCAACACCATTAATCATAGTTTTACATGTTGTATATACTGTAAAAAGCTGCCCGTAAATAATATTGCATCAAAGTTAAAATGTGTACACAGAAGTGCAGAGTACAAAAATACATATAAAAAATAATTTGAAGTAAGGATGAGTGACAAACTGCTGAGAGTTCTTTGACTGTTCTGCTTAGAAGTTTTGCACTCCTGATCGTAAGTTCTCATTATCTTACGTTTGAATAGAAGAAAAAGTAAAGATATGTACCAAGTCAACTTGCAATTACATTTTTGCTTCATTTACCATAAAATAATCCACAAATTACAACGTAACAATAACTAAGTATAAGAAGGAAAATAAACTTACGAAAGCTTTTCGCATGCGCCTTTTGAGCACATTACGACACTTTCTCCATCAATTTTGAACTCTTCTTCTTGTTTCACTTCTACAGGCTTCGGTCGGAGAATTGTACATTCATTTTGAGCGGCAATTTTTTCTGGTGCCGGTGCGGGACTTTGACTCAGACGTTGAGCGCTTACTCCAGTTCGAGACAAGCAAATTCCAAGAGTGACGAACAAACACAATACCTGGAAAACATAAAGCGTAAATCGAATCACCGTTTAGTTGTGTGTTTGTGCTTCTTCCGATGAAAAACATTATTCAATTTGACAGTTATTTTCAGATTGAAAACATACTTCTGAATTTGCCGGACTATATTGTTGGTTGAAAACCAGTTAATATTAGATTTGTTAAATCACAGCTTTTATTGATAAATCTGTCAGAAAATGTAGAAAGAACTAAGCATTATGATTTTACGCCCAAAATGGAGGCATGCACTAATCGCAATACCGTTCTGTTATTTATTTTTCGGGATAATGAAATAATTTTACATAGCTTTTAGTATTTTCCTCTGGTGGACAATTTTACTGTCCCACTCAAAGCTACATTTGTATCTGATAATGATCATTAAAAATATTTACAAACACTATTTTATATCATGTCTGCAGGAAAACACTGCACTGTATCTCTGATAATTTGCACTGTGCATGGGGCGGAGCTTAACTTTGATTCATATGTAATAGAGAACATGAACATTCTAAAACAGAGAACGGCTACAATAGCGCAACAGAGCAAAATTAATTTGCTTTAATACAAAAATAGATAGCGTAATGTTGACTGAAACAATCACGTCATTTCTCGGAGGCCACTTTTTTAAGATGAAAATAACATAAAATCTATCGTCACTAACAAAAACCATTTTCAGTTTCAACCAAAAAAGGTTCAAGAATTAGAAAAGCAATATATACACTTTTTGTACATGAAACAATGTATAGTCTTCGACAGCCGTAACGTAATAAACCATATACGCGGGTTAAGACAGGTTTGACCTTCCATATAATCAATAGTTACCGAATGCAACTGAAGACTATGCCGAAAGCTTTTGCATATTGAAAAGTCAGACAACTCAGGCAAATGATGACACTCTATGACAACCCTGAAAACGAGCTTCGACATAATTTGACAAAAAAAGTG
Organism: Saxidomus purpurata; assembly: GCA_022818135.1. Taxonomy (NCBI): domain Eukaryota; kingdom Metazoa; phylum Mollusca; class Bivalvia; order Venerida; family Veneridae; genus Saxidomus; species Saxidomus purpurata. The sequence continues at coordinate 41,673,088 of JAFMSR010000004.1, read as the reverse complement.
ATTTGTGTTTTGACCGCATGCAAAAAATGTCGTCATTGACATAAAACAGACATGTCATGCTCACACCCAGGTTATATTGAAATCTAAAGAGAACGCTTAAATTCGACATCTCATTAGCAAAAAAAGAAAAAGAAAAAATAAGTCCGTTTGCATGTTAATAGACAGGATGAGCCCTGCTCGTGACCTATGTAGTTTGGTCAATGAAAATCGCACTTTCATGTTAAAGCTCAATATACAATACATGCAGTAAAACCGAAAGTAGCATAATGTACAAGAACACACGCGTGTATGCCGAGTGTTTATCAAAATATTCCGATTGATCGAATGTTATGAAATTGTTATAAAAAGCGGTTTTTAGGAAATGAAATTATTAAACAATAAGGAGAGACCGACCGTCTCAACAACATAGCAATACCAGTGTATTGTTACAGAAACGATACGTTTAATTTGCATCCAACGAGCTTCAAACGAATGTAGTGAATAATTGCCGTAAATTCAAATGCAGAAAAAGTAAAACATAAGGTAATTATTTGCTGAAATTAAAGCTAATATAAGTAAACATCAGTTTTATTTCATTCTAAATGCCTGTGACGAAAACAGAAATAACGTACCTGTAGTCTGTGCGTGCTAAATGTGTCCATCTTCAGATTAAACGTCTTTCACAAAAAAGGAATTGAATCGCTCTTTGAAGAACGAATGTCTTGTGCATATTTATATAGGAGTTCGAAACTTGTCATTTCATGGCAATGATTTCAGTCGAAGCTAAATGATTGGTTGATGCAGATCCTGTAAACATTGTGTAATGTGATAAACGTTATTACTGATCAACTCATTGGCCAATTGCAACGTCTGAGTCATTTTAAAAGAAAACTTCGAATAATGATAATATCGTTCAGTTGTACATTCATAATTTGTTGGGTTGTTTTGTTTTTGTTTTTATACTTTTAATTGATCGTTTAACATTCGATTGGTCATATCAGCTTAAAATCAACATAAATGGATGTATTTTCTTCTCGGTTAAATCCTTGTAGCCAATCGGTTTTCGAGGCTGACTAAATATATTTGTTTCATTGAATGACTCGTAACTTATCCAACAAGAAAAAGTGAACGCGAAATGATTGCTTTCAACTGAGAGCGTAAACACGACAACTAAAGTATCACGTAACAAGAATAAGTCTAGGTTAAGCTTTTACAAATTTGAAGATATATTATGTCTATGATTTTACTAGTCAAAATGGAAATATTTAATTCAAATACTGTAACAATGTCAATGACCAGCAGGCTCTTTTTACACTTACGATGGTGGCTATATGTATGTATATATAAGTAATGTAGGTACGAGGGTCCTGCAAACAGTTCTGCTATTGGGGTTTGATTTCTGAAGGGCAGCGTTTCATCAAAGATAGTTTTATTGCAAACCTTCAAAGTATTCCTCCTTTATCGAAACACATGTTTGTAACCTTTTTACCCAGTCGTGAAATGCGGCTAGATAGTCTTCTTTGGTATCTGTTGGAGACACTGGTATATAGCGCTGCCAAGAGAACCTCTGGACTTGTATTTCTTCCCAGTAAGCAATTACTTAAGCTTTGAAATTTAAAGAGGTCGCATGGACTCGGGTCCGGTGCGTAAGGCGGATGGTTTACAACATGCACGTTTTCAGACTCCAATAAAGCCTTAACAGCCTCGTACTTGTGAGAGGAGGCGTTGTCATGAATCAGATGGGTACATGACCATCCTTTGCTTCGGCGCTTCTTATTGTAAAACATTTTAACTTCTTCAGCACAGAGTTCTTATAGAAGTGTCAAGTGACAGTCTGATCCGATTGACAAGGCACTTGAACAACCGACCCGCTAGAAGTAAGAAAAATGGCGTACAACATTTTTTCGTACTGATGGTTTTCTTGGCAATACACATGTACATGGGGATGTTTGATCCTCTCGTTTCCATTGCTATTTATCAGGTCTTCTCTGTAGCTCAAACATGTGCACCCAGGTTTCGTCATCTGTTAGCAAGTTAGAAATAACCCGACTAATTCTGTTTTTGTATTTTTTCAGAAGTTCCCGGGGAATTTTAGACGTCGTTTCTGTTACTCCTCAATTAGTTGTAAACGCTTCTTCAGAATCGTCTGCACGCTGCCTTCTGGTATGCCAATACATGTACTACTGGATATATATTTCACCGACAAGCGGCCATCCTGTTTGCCTTAGTTATCTATGTTTTAGGTCTACCAAGGCTGGCGTCATCTTTGTTCTGAAGTAAGAACATAAGTTTTCGAATGAGAACTTATGTTCTCATAATATTTGTGCATACGGCCAATGAGCACCTAGGTTTTCAAATAAATTTGTGATCCCAAGTGAGAACGTAGGTTTTCAGCTGAGAACCTAGTTCTCAGTTGAGAACTTACGTTCTCAGTTGATAACCTATGTTCTCATATGGGAAAAAAAAGGTTTTGGGAATAATTGTGCAAATCGCGTACCATAAGACTTAGTGTATTTATATCAGAGTTGTGGCCTTTATGCAGCAAAAATATACTTCGGCAAGACAAAAAAATCTCTAAATGGTCAACACACACATTCAAATGACCATTTAAAGACAATTACGAATTTTCAGTTGTAATTACCATTTATAAGTTCTTTGATTATATACGAGTATGCTTTTCCGGCAGCTGCCTGTGCATTTTCATTTTTATGAAGCCTGGTTGAATAAACCTTTTGCGTCGTTAAATGCTCATTTGTGATTTGATAAGCTTATCTTGTTTGAATGAATGGGTATACAGGAAGTTTTGAATATCGTGATGTTTAAATTGCCCGGAACAAGTTTTAGTTTCACAGATGAACAAACAAATTATTGATATTGGTATTTCTAATACAATAACATACTGAATCATCACATACCTTTATGAAAATACGCCTATGAAGAGAAGAAAATATGATAACTTGAAATAGTTGAATGTTAATATTCACTCCTTTCCGATAATTTGAAATATGCTCTTATTATCTAATACTTGCTATAAATTGTGTAAAGCAAATGTATGCGATGAACTTATTAATCGAGTCAGTTACCTTGTATGATTAAATACATTAAGATGGAAACTCTTGTAAAAGTTGAATAGATCGGATTCCATTTTGTATATCAGGGCAAACATAATTGGAAAATTTCTATTTTACAAAATTAATAATTTATGTACGCATTGATGCACTGAAGTTGCCAAAAAAGGCCAAATAAAGATTACATGAAATGAGCTGTGTTTCCTATTTTAACATTTATTACCCTTCCAGAAATAAAATTTCCAGCCGTTTGATTGGTTTACTTTTTTCTTTCAAACAGTGTTTCATAACGCTACTCCCTTACTCCCGGCCAGAAGTATTACATATAAGGTCATGCTCTCAGGAGCGACGCAGATGAATCAAAACGCTTGAAGCACATTGTAGCTTGAACCACTATACAGCTGTTTAATATTTATTTCATGCACATGTGCTAGTCCATCCTGTATGGAAGCAAAATACCATCATCAGTGACTGTGAAGAACAAGGATACAATTCAGTAATTTGTAGCACACTGGCGAAGCAGGTTATCTAAGTAGCATAAAGTACTCAAATTGGGAAACCACCTGCGTTTGAACGAATATCGTATGAGAAAAGCCAGCAAGTTGCATTACCCAAACCCAATCATGACTGAGATACAGGGAGCGATAAGTGTCCCGAAAATGGACACACCTCACATGACATGACCTGTGGCTTAATTGTTATTATGCGGATCGCATAGAACAAGTTTTAAAACACCTTACACCTTATATTAAGACCTGGTGGCCACCACGGCACTATTACTCCAATTTGTTATCACTTTTTAACAAGTATGAAATTATTCGACTGTCATATATCTAGCTTTATCATTCACTGACAAACGGCTATGATGTATGCTTTGGTGCGAATGCATAAACTTTAACGAGACGGAAATCTTCCTTGACAGACAATGTACATGTACCAGCCTGCATCCTTAATCGAATGCTGCAACAAGAGATAAAGGTTCTTCCTGTAAATGTTATAGCAACATATATTATATATAAGATAAAACAACCGGAAATAATTTGCTATGGCGTTGGAAAACCTCACAGTGTTCAAGTATATATGATATGATATTATATTTTATCATTAAAACTCTAAACTTTTTATTAAAATTACATATCCCTTTTGCCAAGACAACGAGCTTCCCACGTTTGCTGTTTAACACAGTCATTATTCCTGCAAAAAGGTCATTCTTTGCTGCTGGGACTTTCTCGGTGGCATATATTTTTAATGTAGGGTATGTGAAGTATTTTTCAAAGTTCAATACGCGGCAACGTTTGGACTTCTTGTGCCAGATCTATTACTTCTCTGTGCCCTAAACTTCCAATGGAACATTGCCAATCTTTTTGCATCAGTGTCTGCATAGCGGCAATATCCCGAATGCGAATCAGCTAACATCAAAGACAACTCTATTTTGATGAATTGCTCTAAAATGAAACAGCCTATGAAGCATGTAAATCGCCGTCTTGAATATGTAGCTGATGATGTCTAGTAGAGGTCTAATTTGAAAAACACTGACTGTTTCGGTAATTTGAATCTTGTTTATCATCATTGTTTACCAAATAAATGTACTGATTTACTGAATCAAACTTTGAATGGACACGTCGATTGTCATTTATTGCATTTTGAGAGTGAAGTAGTGCCCATTTTAATCATGATTGAAAAAAAACATCCTCGGTTAATTTGGCATAGGTTTTCCCTGTCTTTCCTAAGCGTCGTTATCCTTTCCACCTGCATGCTGTGGTAACGTTTGTTCATCTTCTGCCTTGTCTTAATATCATTTGTGCTGTAACACATAAAAATAGCTTACAATAAATTAAAAAGGGATCAGGCGGTAAATTAAAACACTCATGAAGATACTGAACATATTCGCATTGGCGGTATAAACGCCCGATAGTAAGTTAAAGTCATGAATTATTACGTGTTACATTTCCGGCAATAGAAGCCTGCGTAGGGATGATTCGATGGTTCACTATCAATGACGTTTCTTAATCGGATTGTTTGTTATGTATACAGGGCAGCACATGGCGCATTATTGAATTTAGTGTTCGGTGACTTTACTCACCTAATTACTGGGCGCAGGAAATGCCGTAAGGTCTATATGTACCACGAAATTCCTTATATATCTCCTATGGATATATGCCAAGCCTACTGCTGCATTTCAATTAGCATTATTCTGTTTCATCCAAGTTTATTGTACATGAAAATAGTATGTTTGTATGACTGGATCTGTTTCAATTTTAATCGCATTAGTCACTTGAGTATGAACCTACACGGAAAAAGAAAAGGGCAAAGTGAGCCATACAATCCCAGTAGTGATAGAATATTGCAGGACTCTCTCATAAATTATTATTATTTGTTCTTTATAACTAAACTTTGTTTGAATGTTATGTAGTTTCGTGCAAGCGTTCCACGCAAATACTTTTTCTCACTATGATTAGTCACTCGTTTTGCAGTATCATGTCTCTATCCGAAAAACGTAAATCTTTGTCTTAAAATTGTGCATACTTTGCAATATATAATGCATATTATGGAATACCTCACTATGAATGATGAATGCTCGATGGATATATAAGATAGTCTTAGACTAAAGACGCATGAATTAAATGAGATGAAAAATAAATAAACTTTATACATGCATTTTTTCTACTTTCTTTCTCTGCAACAATAAATAGCAATGTTAAACATATCGTGTCTTTTTTCTGTCTCATTCTCATTACAAATACATGTAACTTGTAGATGCGTTGGTGTCAGGAGTGCATTAACATGTACCCTCCACTTTAATCATACTGATGAAGTTTCAAAAGTATGTATAAGTTTTCTTTGTATTCTCATTCTAGGGGCTTATTTCTATATAGTGACGTTCAATTTGGATTCCTCAAATGTTTTTTTTAGCTCTAGTGTATCTTTGTTTGAATTGTTTCGAAGTTCCAAGTGTATGGCTTCGGATGGACTTGATATTTTCTGCTGAGTTCCGTGTATTTGCGTACACGTATTTTGAAAAATTTTAAAAGTAGAATCAGCTTTAACCGAAGTCTGAAGTATTACAAGTATACATCAAGTTGTACGTAGTTCCATTACTCATTTTGAAAATATATTTTTGTTTAATTACGCATTGATATAGAAAGTCTTCCACAATAGGCAAAGTATTAATACTTTAACGATACTAAGCTGTGTGGTGAAATACTTTTTGAACTAAAAGGTTCGGGCCTTAATTATGCACTCTCTGAAACTGGTGTTATATTAAATTATTTTAAAAGCATAAATATAATATCTTTGCAAGCATATTTACTTGACCTAAAACATAAGGATAAACAAGTATGCTTGATCTAAAAGTTTAGGATAAACATTTTAGTAGGCATTGGTAAATCAGCGTTTTAAATAACGTTGACGTACCATAAAACATTCAATAATTTATGTAAAGTTATTGTTGTACAATTAATGGGTGCATACCGATTTATTACGAAAGGTCTCTTTGTTGATTATGTGTACTAAAACGCGGCATTTTCGATAATTATTACGTTTTTATTTAAAATTCTGGCTCAACTCTTTGGCCATATTATTTATTATTACTATTTATATGTTTATTGTGATATGGAATGTGAATACAATGTAAATACACAAATGTCAATAAAATATGCTTAAATAAACTATTTAAAATTGTATTAATGTATCATTTTAAGGTCATTGAACATATTATTTATGTTAAGAGAGTTCAATCTACTTGATGTAGGCAGTGCCCCTTTAAGCGTTTAATGCAATATATCTGGATGAAGAAAGCGTGACACATAAAGATAAAATGATACATTTGAACTTTGGTTACATGGCAAGTTCTAGGCTATACTTTCGTAATTAGTTTAGTTTAAACAATATTTATTATGCATATAGTTCATAATAATACAACAAACATAATTATTAGGATTGAGAAGGATTTTCGTAATTGAGATTTGTTCTATCGGTTTTTAATTCCATATCATAAATATTTATATATGTGGGCGTAAAAAATCAGTACATGTCTTCATTTCTTCAGTGGAAAAAATTTAAAGGATTAGTATCAATCAAAATGTGTAATTACATCCGGCAAACGATGAAACTTTCTGAAAAAAATTACCTTAGAGAAAAACACCTAAGGGGAAAAAAGGGGAATGAGTAAGAGGGGATGGCGTTGGGCTGTAGAACATATGAACGGTGCCACAATCTAATCCATTTCGGTAACGGATAACATTCCCACATTACACCTAGTGAACAGTTGGCACTATCTAAATAGCAAACAATATGTTATGTCTTTTTGGCCTGGGGACTGAAAGTTAGAATACCACATTTGATTTGATTTGATTTGATTTGATGAGAATTTTATCAAGGTCCGTCCAAAAGAGCACTTATGTTAGCTTAATATCTGGATGAGACCCCGGCATGTCTCCCGTCATGCCTAAAAAACAAAATTTTGAAGCCAGAAATAGGAGAAATTTACCTGACTGCAATTTCCAGTTAGTATAGCCAAAGGTTGAATTTGATTGGTTACCAAAGAGTAGGCCAATCACGGCGACCAATGAGATCTAAGTGTGATTGACCTAGTTGAATACCACATTTCAAACACTGCAGACAATTTAAAGGTGCTATGTGCGAATAACAACTGTAAACATGCGCTTTGGGAAAGTAGTGCAAGACAGACCAGATCAATCTTTTGTTTGAATGTCGCATACGATAAGAACATATTACAAACAAGAGGGCCAAGATGGCCCTATATCGCTCACCTTGGTACAAGTCCACTTGCCTGGTGGAAGATCACTAGATAATGTTATATACCAAATAAGTTTTCCTATATACGCCTTTGTAAAACAAATGATCCCCCCGGGTCAATTTTGACCCCAGGGGCATAATTTGAACAAACTTTGAAGAGGTCTACTAGGCAATGCTACATGCTAAATATCTAAGCTCTAGGCCTTGTGGTTTCAGAGAATTTTTTTTTAAAGTTTTCCCTATATAAGCCTATGTAAAACTAAGTGACCCCCGGTGCGGGGTCAATTTTGACCCAGGGGTCATAATTTGAACAATCTTGGTAGAGGTCCACTAGCCAATGCTACATGCCAAATATCTAAGCTCTAGGCCTTGTGGTTTCAAAGAAGAAAATTTTAAAGCTTTTACTATATAAGCCTATGTAAAACTAAGTGACCCCCGGTGCGGGGTCAATTTTGATCCGAAGGTCATAATTTGAACAATCTTCGAAGAGGTTCACTAGCCAATGCTACATGCCAAATATCTAAGCTCTAGGCCTTGTGGTTTCAGAGAAGAAGATTTTTAAAGTTTTTCCTACATAAGCCTATGTAAAACTAAGTGACCCCCTGTGCGGGGTCAATTTTGATCCGGGGCTCATAATTTGAACAATCTTGGTAGAGGTCCACTAGCCAATGCTACATGCTAAATATCTTAGCTCTAGGCCTTTTGGTTTCAGAGAAGAAGATTTTTAAAGTTTTTCCTATATATTCCTATGCAAAACTAAGTAACCCCAGGTGCGGGGTCAATTTTGATCCGGGGCTCATAATTTGAACAATCTTGGTAGAGGTCCACTAGACAATGCTACATACCAAATATCTAAACTCTAGGCCTTGTGGTTTCAGAGAAGAAGAATTTTAATGTTTTTCCTATATATGCCTATGCAAAAACTAAGTGCCCACCCACGCGGGGTCAATTTTGACCCGGGGCTCATAATTTGAACAATCTTGGTAGAGGTCCACTAGACAATGCTACATGCCAAATATCTAAGCTCTAGGCCTTGTGGTTTCAGAGAAGAAGATTTCAAAAGTTTTTCCTATTTGTTGCCATAGCAACCAGAGTTCTGCATGGAATGGAATTCTTTGAACAACTTTGATAGAGCTTCATGCAAGAAACATCCCTGCAAAGTCTCATCAACATTGGCCCAGTGGTTTCAGAGGAGATGTCGTTTGAAGGAAATGGTGGACGGACGGACGGACGGACGTACGACGGACGCCGGACGGAATGCAATCCTACTAGCTCACTCTGGCACTTTGTGCCAGGTGAGCTAATAAAAACAGTACTGTAACATACAACTTCAAACGATTGCAAAAAGGTTTATAGCTTACGGGCTGCATTACACAATCTTTTCTGTTTTAGATTATACTGCGCTGTCAGCTGATTACGGAAGATAATTATATGCATATCACGGAAAAGTACGGATATTTACGGAAAATTTACGGAAACGTACGGAATTCGATATACGAGTTTGTAGTTTAATTTTCAAATTTCTGATGTTATTTCATTGACAACTGTCTTATTTACGAACGATTACACATTACATATTTACCTAAAAATAGATTTCTTTAAACAAAACATACAGTTTACGTACATTCCCGAGACGGAACTCACGTGATCAAAATCACCCGCCATTTATCGAGGACGCTGCATGTCAAAGCCCAGGGAACGGTTTCACCGATTACAACTACAAGGTAACCAAGAATCATTTTTGGTTTTCCCTGTTATACACATTGTACAGTACTGTATTTATATTTCATTGTTGGTATTGCTTTGTTTATTTCTGTTTCAAGGTCTTGTCCTTGGTACACAATAATTTTCGATCCACATCATCAGATATCGCTTGAAGTTGAACAAAGCGCAGATTGAATTATTTTTATTGTTCTCTCAAACAATTAATATTGCTGACCATGTGATTATTTTTCATTTAACGTACGTTTTATAATAAAACAAACTTCCCTGCCACCCATATATTTGTGAATCATAATTCTGTGTCATATATTAAATTTCGCCCTATACACATTTCGACCCGCGCTTTAGGTAAGGTTCAGCGTAAATCACGAAGGTCAAAAGTTGTTTTTAGGGGAGTTAATCTATAGCCTCCAGGCCTTCAGCGCTTTGATTTCAATGTGTTTTAAGTATAGTTTTAATTTAAGTATAGATTATAAGTAAAATTTAACTGTGACTTTAAAACTTCCTTCTTAAAAAAGATAAATCTACCAAATACGTTGTCAACAGATTAAAGATAGTTTAAACAATGGAAGAAACAATAGATAAAACAAAAGTCTAAAACGTTCTTCTTCACATTCATGTTTACTTATCTACGAACTATTTGGACAGTGCATTGTATTGCACATATTGGGGAAAAAGATCTGTTTCAATTATTCTTTTTACAACAAAATTTGCGCAATGTTTAATCAGTCGTTAAAGCAAACAGAAAATGAAGGGGACGAGTGTTTACTTGGTGGTGATATATTTTACTGTTCTTGGAGCATCTGGTTCGGCCGACGAAGATGTCACTGCCACATATCTTAACAATATCAATTGTGAAAATTATGTGCTTCTGAAACTAATAAAACTTGAGGAGAAAGCTGTTCAACAGGAAACACGAATTGAATCTCTCACAGAAGAACTGAGAGGTAAGAGTTGTTAAAAGATATAAACTGCTAAACAGTAATCGACTTATTTTATTCCCTTTTAAAGAGCATTTTTTGAAAGTTTACTTGATAGACATTTGTAATATTATTGTTTTTTGACATATTTGTAAAATTTGGTGTTTCAGACAGTTTGGTGTTTAAACTCAGATTTGCTAATTTGTGGTGGTCTATTAACCCTTAAACAAAAAAGATCACTTTTTATGAAAAATGTAGAAAACAAACGCTTGTCGTAATGAACAGGCTAGCGGGATAAAACGTTTTTGTAAGACACTATTATAATGCATTAGAAACAATTAAACACGTATTAAAATGAAGGATTTGAACAAGTCCATTGACCATATATCAAGCACATATAGTGCGTCAACAGAGAACCTCTGCAACCTTTGACTATACCTGCGTATAAAGATGTAACTGTTGTAAAGAAACTCTGTCCAAGACTGACATTACGTATCCTAAAATGAATTTAAATTCCAACAACGGGTTTTCAAGATTTTTTATATAAAGATTATATAGACAAAACAGGCACAGCCCACGGGGGCCTCCCATTTGGTTTTTTTCTGAATCATCTTAAGTTTAGCTAATTTGATAGAGGGTCATGCTTTGATAATATAAATAAAATACAATTCTGATCAGTAATTCAGATTTTTTAGTTTAAAAATATATAGAAAACAGCACCACCCGCCGGAACCTAACTTTTAATGTGGGCAAATCATTTTAGCAGTTTTGGCAGAGAGTCATAAAGTATATATTCGTCAAATATGATTGAAGTCTAACCACTAGTTTCCTAGAAGAAGATTTTTGAAGTTTCTTTATAGATTACAATTTATAGAGAAAACAGCCGTATCCCACTTGGCGCCTCATTTTTAAGGGATCAACTTAATTTTAGCAATTTTGGTAAAAAAGAATCAGCGAGTGATCATATTTGTCAAATAAAGTTAGTTCCAGATAAAATTTATTAAGTTTCTGTAAATCTTATATAGAGCAAACAGCCCCACACGACCGGGTGTCTCATTTTGTATGAATCAACTTCATTTGAGCAATTTAGGTAGCGAGTCATCAGGTGTCAATTTAATTAAAATCTGCTAATTATATGTAGTTTCAGGGAAGAAGATTTTCGAAGTTTGTCTTTTTGGTCATTTTGATTGTCGTACATTTGTAGCAACCACATTTCTACATGGATCAGAATTATTTTAGCAATTTTGGCAAAAGTTCATACAAGGAATATCTCTGCCGAGTTTCATTAACATTGGCGGTTTCAGAGATGTCGTATAAAGGAATTGTTGACAACGAACGACGACGACATCAGATAGTCACAATAGTTTACCCTAAATATTTATGCAATCTGAGCTAAAAGGAGAATTAATATTAATGTATTAAAAAACACACGCTAGAGCTTGTTATCTTTTAAAAGAAAATATACTTATTTTTTAGCATTAAAGATTACATGTTAACATTCAATATAGATGTAAAACATCCTCTGTGTTTTATATAACCACATGCATGTATCAAGTTTTCTGTTAACAATAAAGTTTAGTGCATGGCGAGAAATGAGCAGTTATTAGTGTATGTTCAACTTCGGAAGCTTAAGACATAGTATTTGACCTAGTAACACATGTATAACTACAGCAACACCATCAAAGAGAACGACTAATGTTTACTTAATTTCAGAAGCCAAAGAAAAGACTTCAAAAGGATCAACGTACATACGATGGGGACGAACAACATGTACTGGGGATGCCCAACTTGTTTACGAAGGATACGCAGGTGGATCATCTCACACACATTCTGGAGCAGCGGCTAACCCATTGTGTCTGCCAACTGATCCAATATATGATTAATATACGAATGGATTCCAGTACGCTGGAAGAGTATATGGAGCAGAATACGAAACAACTTCGTACAACCAATGGAAATATTTGAATCAGCATGACGTTCCGTGCGTCGTTTGTCGGATACCACGTAGCGATGTTCTTATGATCCCTGGTAAAAACATCAGCCACAAAAATTATGTCCTTGAATATAAAGGTTACCTTATGTCGGGAAACCATAATCACCAAGCGTCGTCTGAGTACGTTTGTGTTGATCGAAAGCCAGAAGTACTTGCGAGTGGAGTCCAGAGCAGGAATGGCAAATTATTTTATTTCGTAGAATCAGTATGTGGTTCACTTCAGTGTCCCCCGTATATCAATGGCCGCGAACTTACTTGTGCAGTTTGTTCGTATTCACCATATGTTTAGTCAAATAGTTAACAACCATACAAATGACCAAAATACATTACAAAAATGAGCTATGATCCAAATTACATCCCTTGGAATTGATGTAATGCGCAATAAAAACCAAAATGACTGATTCTGAATGAGCCTTTGACACCATATAATTTTTTCTATGATTTTGGCCTGGGACTGTAAGTCCACAGGCCATAGTTTGCATGCTACATTTCAAAAACTGTGGAAAATTCAATTGTAAAATGTGCTGATAACAACTGTAAAACTGCGCTATGGGAAAGTAGTGCAAGATAGACCATATCAAGCTGCTGTTTGAATGGAGCATACGATAAGACAATATTACAAAAACTGTACAGACAGCTTCAAACGATTCCAGAGTAGTTCATACCTTACGGGCTCAATAACACAGTTTTTAATGAACTTTTGTTTTAGAAATTACTGCGCTGTTATAGAAGAGCACGTCCTGTTTTACGATTATAAGGAATGCTTTGGGTTTTATAGTTGTGCACATTTTGTACGGTGGTGCAGTGGTAGAGAGTCCGCTTTCAGAGCAAGACCAATGGGAGCCAATTTAAAAAAAAAATTAGTAATTGAATTGAAATTCATGAAAATATATGTCATTTCGCAAGATATGAGAACTATGTCTGAATCTTTCTTAATTTTATCATGCTGTACAATTACATGAAAATATAAAAGTTGACCTTGATCATTTTTTAAAAGTTCAATATCTCAAAAAGTAGATATTTCACCGTTTATGAGCTGCAATATAAGAACGCATTTTCATTTTTTCTTATATTGCAGTTCATAAACTCAGTGTAACTCCTTGAAAGAAGCTAAAGCTTTCGATTTTAGAGTAGGACATTATTTTCCAATTTTCCTTTTAGTGCACTTCGTTCAAAGGAGACGACCTTCGACACAGATGTGACTGTATTTCGGGAATTATTGCTACATAAATCAATAAGTTATTGTCTAAATGTAATACAATGTTTTTGTTCATAAATGAATATATGAACTTTAATGTAGTATTTAGGATATTGTTAGAGAAGGTTTTAACTAAAGTATATTAATGTTCCTTTGATGTATAAGTTCATGTTACCTTCTATAAAAAAATGTTTATGATTTACAATGTTTTATTATTTATTTGCCTACGTTGTACGTGTTATATGTCTCGTGTTGCAATTTGTTTACAAGTAAACAAGCACAACCGTTACTATAATCATAAGGTAGTTTCATGTACCAACATAGTTGAACCTTAAAAGATGGTATTGAAAGGAAATGAAGAATTTTTTTATAAAACACAAAGAAATTGGTTTTGTTTTTTAAATCAATTTTCTTCAGTACTCTATATGCATTATGTATGTCTGTTCTCTGAATGATTCGATGTTTACTTATTTCAAGCAGCCCTTAAGTGTTTAACTGTGTAAGGCTGGTGGCTTGAGTCACATCACTGAGTATAAAATTGGCATGCGTTTCCCTTAAAACGTTATTAATTTATGTTTTTGTATGTTGATTATATCGTATAAATACATCATCAAAAATGTAATGTCAAGCTGCTATACAGTCATTATGCGAGAAACAACATGCTTACCTGTTTCTAGAAGCGCCTCTTCAATTTGTTGTTCATACTGGCGTTAGGGTAAAATTTACGTATCATATGTATATCTCTGTCATAAATTTTGACACCAATTCATTGAAATCATGTAGGTGCAATTGTAAGGCTATTTTTGTATGGCCGAAATTGTTCGTCCCGAGCAGTATCCCCAAATCATGCCTCAATCAGAAAACAAATTAAAAATCGCAGCTAGATTGAAGTAATGGGGTGACATATGGATATACAGTGGTAACACCACAGTTTTAGTTCAATCAATCTATGTGCGAAGCCTGGTCTCTATATCTATATCTTGTTCCAATCAGAGTCATTGTGCAGAAATATTGTCTCAAGCATTAGTTGTAATGACATTAACCTTACTCACAGGGACCCAAACTTCATTGCTAATCCTTCTCTCACTGCACGCTATCTCTGAATAAAATGTTGTTATGATGTTAAACTTTGATCAGAAGTGATTGCGCAGACAGCGCAAAGCCATAATACGTCTCGTCATAAATAAAGGCAGTTCTTACATAAATCTACAGGGAAAACTGATAAAAAAGTCCCACAAACTCATCCATGCATTGATCTTCGTTGAGTATTTACAATTTGATAAATCTGAAGAATAAACAGTATAACATATGTTACAAATATTTTCATTCAAACGATGCCCGAATAAATATCATTTATACGTTGCCATGTGCTCCGTTGTTTACTTTTGTCAAATGTGGTTAATCGGTATGACTTTGAAGATATATCAAGAGGCATTATCAGAGACAGACAGTGAAAATTAACTACGATCAACTTCTAACAACGGAAGCAATTTCAACCAGCATTGGAATTTACTTCTTTATTCTTATCTACTAAGGCCAGGTCAAGTCCTCCCATTGAGTATTACTTGATAAAACTTAAGAACTGTCAAATTATTGTGAGTATTCATTTTTGTTTTTAAAGTATTAGAGACAATGTTACAGTGCAAAAGAGAGAAATCTGTAAGTTTTATGTACTGCTTTCTTTGAATTAATGGGACAGAAACGGAACCTTTTTCTAAATAATTCTGCCAATATTGCAGATAGAAACACGAAATTTTCACACAACAAACTTCGGTCTCAGCTGTACGCATCCGTTCACTTTGCGGAGATCACAAAATATGTTTTACAGTTCAATTCGAGTAAAATAATAACCAGTGAAACGTCCCCGAAATATGCAACGTCCATTCAATTATCCGGACAAATGTTTATTTGTGTAAAAAGTCTGTTATTTTATCAGAATATTTTCTTCCTGGTTAATTTTCTGACAATATGCCCTGTACAGCTAAAAGTAAACAAGTGGCATTCCCGGAAAAGCAACTGGTTACTATTTATAGCATTAATCCTGAACCGTGGTCTGTCATGGTTGAATTGATTTACGTCCTAATGTACTAAATGTGTTTTTAATGCTTTCAGTATGAATTTAACGTAGACTATCTACTTTTTAGGATTTAAGTGTTTCCTTTACGGTTTGCAAGGCTGTCTAGATTCCCAACTGTTAAAATGTAATGTAACTATGTTAATATCGCTATATACACTTGCGCAGGGTGCGCATGTGGATTGATAAAGCCCCCATGTGACAATGATCGTCTGCAATCAAAACAAACGGCAACTGCGGTACATATATATCAAATATATTAATATTTTTTCACCTAAGTGATAAGTTGACTACACTGTCACAGAAACGAAAAGCGTTGACAGCTGTAGTATATATTCTATTTTTAGAGTTGAAGTTGCAAGTCAGACTTATAATTGATACAGTTGAAATAAAAAAGAATGATTTCACTTTGTTTTATTGATTCTTAACTGCAGTTTGATCCACTTGTTCTGTAACAATAGTTTCTTTCATTTCAGTCAATATTTCAAGTTGTATTTTCAAAATTCGAACTTCATTTTAAAGATCTTCTAACAGTTGAATAAGGATCATAATTATATGGAAACATTCTTAAATAACATAAATACTTTTTATTTTGCAGATGAAAATGCATTTTGAAAGGAACATTAACATTGTAAATTCCGCCGTTTTGAACCACAGAAATTTTGAAAAATCCAAAGTTTGTCCTTATTTAAAAAAAGCTCATAAAAACTATAACATAGCATAATCATGAGTGTGAAAAAAATACAATTGGTTTCTCATTTAAAATACATTTTTGGTCATATTAAAATGAGAAATAAACTCATTTCAGTAATTAAGATGGTAACAGAAGCAACGTTTTATGGCTCCGTATTATCAGTATGGTACATTGCTTTCATACTTAACCCGTGAAATGACAGAGAAATAGTTAGAAAACAGTGGATCAGACAGCATAAAACATTAAAAAAGTAGGGTCGTAATGAATGTCCGAACTGGCAAGACATTTTAAACCATTTTTGTGATTTGGACACATAAAGTTCAAGCACAATGTCCGATATAGATCTATAGAAGCCAGAGGCGGCATTTTGTCGTGTCAATAGGAGAGGGCACCACAACACAACAAATGGTTAATTTTGTCGTAATGTCCTGCTTTTGGGTTGGGGACTTGAAACTGCATCCAGCTTCCATACATAACCCCTGGCTAGTAAGATGTGTGCTAGTACCTTGTGCATACATTCCTCCATTTCCTGTCTTGATTAAAAAATGGGGGCGATTAACAATTTCTAGAAAATCATCATTACTACATTTGATACTTGTAAACTACTTTAATGGGCTAAGCCTGCCCAGTAAAGATGTTTTACGGTAACTGTACATCCATTATATAACTGAAATATCGTTGAAAGCAGTGTGAAAACCCATACAAACTGTTGAAAATTACATTGGAGGTTCGTTCTGGAAGTGTCCTCTACCGTGGAATAAACACAATCTGCGTAGGTGACTGTTGGGCGCTCTACGAATAAAGTTAGGCAGGACCTTTGTTTTAATAGAGAATAGTTTTGGCTTTTACATATCATATATGTTGATACCTTTAAAAATTCAGAGCATCCTCCATGAGCTGGTCAACTCAGAACAACAGCTAGCTCCTTTTAACAGCCTCTTGTTTTATCACACTTGTTTCAGCAACAGCCGACCCCCTACATCGACCAAACCGAAATTTGCAAAACCTTTGAAACATATGATTTGCTTTAATATGAAGGTTGTAAAGTATTCAATTTATTGGACTATATATCTATCATGAAGCCTTAAACATAATGCTCCTAAATGTTACAAGATCGCAAATATGAATATTGATAGTATGGCCTAAAGAGCTCGCTGTTGGTGTCGGTTCTTTAGATTTCTTTTTCAGTGAGTCAGAAAAAGTTTGTACTCCTGTTAATAGTTTATCTCAAATTATTCATTAGCTGCACTCGTCTGCGAATACCATCCTGTCGATTATTGCAAATGTTGTGATATAGATTTGGGTGGTTGTCTTGGTCTAGGAATATAAACTAGTCAATATCAGCGTTTTCCAAAACACATATATTACTTAATATGCAAGCAGACATTATTGTTTGCACAATGTCTTCAGGTTGGTGCAATGGTATTTCTCTTATTCGCCGGAATCGTCCTTTCATATGACCAATACACCTTTCAATGCTTTGTCTACATGAAGAGAGTGTTCTGTTAAATCTGCGCTGGTTAAAATTTAGACGACCATTGTCCTTATAAGGTGTAATAAGCCTTTCTGATAAAGGGTAGGCACTGTCTGCGACGACATACATATTTGGTGCTATACTGTTTCCAGTGTCGATCATTGCATACAATGAAGAATTTCTAAATACTCTAGCATCGTGAGTACATCCTGGCCATCCAGCACAGGCATGTCTTATAAGAAGCTTGTCATCACACACAACCTGAAATGTATAGAAAAATTGGATTAATCCTCGGCTTAAAAACAAACGTTTCGTGTAACACCTAAACACTAGAAAACACCATTGTTTGTATAAGAAGACACCGTATGCCACCTCTAGCATTGTTTCAGCCACAAGTGGGCACCAAGTAAGAACCACCGGCCTTCCGCAAGCTAGCTGAATGGCTTCCTCACAAGAAAGATTTCAGACTGTGTTAATATTGGTTTTCTCTTATTTGAATAAGTCATTACCAAACAAACGGATGAATGATTACTTTATATATATGTGCACAAGTGAATGGATAATTCAATGAATAAATGAGTGATTCAATAATCGAATGAATAAAACACTGAATCATTCATGAGTGAGTGAGTGTATGGATTAATGATAAATTTATGAGTAATGAGTGAGTAGGTGAATGAATAAAGAATTGAATGAGTGAGTGAATAAATGAATGAAAGAATGGAATTTAAAGTGAAAACCTAACCTGTAACTGCATCGAGGGAAACCATTTTCTGTTAATATAATCGCCGTCTCCGGCAATCTTAAATGAAAGTCTGATGTGGGTACCATCTAATAAACCAATAATTCCTGAAAGTCCACTCTGTTGCTGAAATGAAGTGGCAATGCGTTGTTGTTCGTTGAAATCTGGCCAACTAATAATCTGTAAAATAATTTTCAGTATACACGTTATTTTTGAAAATGTATGCATAATAATTATTTGATTGTATGTTGCTATTTATATCAGGGCAGTTAGACATAATATATTAACGATTTTTGCCGTGAAGGGTACAATTGTGCACAGAGGTTTTACACCTAGCAGTGGGTTCAAATCTTGTCAGGGGTGGTACCCACATGTGTAAATGCACTGTAAATCTATATTTATGAACGGAAGATACATAAATCTGTCCAATTTTTGGTTCGCGAGAATAACTCCCAAGTATTAGACTAATAACATAACGGCTGTGGGTTCAACTTCCGTTAGAGTGGGGACAGCGTGTGGGGCGGAATTTGCTGCAGTCCTCCAACTCTTCAACCAAGGGAGCAGTCATCGACATGTTGAGTAGTCATCGACATGTTGAGTATTATAAATGAAGTCATAATTACAGCAATAAAGCAGTCATCGACATGTTGAGTATTATAAATGAAGTCATAATTACAGCAATAAAGCAGTCATCGACATGTTGAGTATTATAAATGAAGTCATAATTACAGCAATAAAGTAGCCATCGACATGTTGAGTATTATAAATGAAGTCATAATTACAGCAATAAAGCAGTCATCGACATGTTGAGTATTATAAATGAAGTCATAATTACAGCAATAAAGCAGTCATCGACATGTTGAGTATTATAAATGAAGTCATAATTACAGCAATAAAGCAGTCATCGACATGTTGAGTATTATAAATGAAGTCATAATTACAGCAATAAACTTGTCAACAAATGTCTTTCTCACTCGGCGAACAACTCCGTGGACTGTTGATTTCCCAACGCCGAAATAATGTCAAACTTCCCGCATGGACTCCTGATTACACATATAGCATATATATATCAGGACCTGCTTCTCCGGTCCAAGTTGTTCTGTCCCTCCATATTCTTTCATCAAATCTGGTTTTAAGGACTGTGTAATCCTTTGAAAAACAGCTTTAGTTATTCGATAATGTGTCATGAAATCCTCTTCTATGAAATTTGGAAAAACATTTTCACAATATCCAGCTATTTTGGGAATGTCAGCTCGTTTGCATTCTTTCATCACTTTCAATATCATAAAACGATTATTACTTGCGCACATGATAACGAATTTTTCCTCCGAATCGTCCATAAAAAGTTCAAATAAATTGTAAACAAGTGCTCACCTTGGTACAAGTCCACTTGCCTGGTGAAAGTTGAGTAGTTCTTTTTTATTCCAATATAATTTCTACTTTTACATTTGCATTGGATAGATATACAAATATTTTAACATTCTCGCAGCTTTTGAATGAATTCATTTCAAATCTATCTTGGTTGCGCAACCAAGATAGGTAAAGGGAGGTAATAATATTTTTCAAACTTGCATTTCTAATGAATTCCATCTAAATATATAATTGTTAATGCAAATATTTTACAAATATGATACAATAGGTCTTATATTTATATATTTTCTTAGGCAAAGTATGTGTATCAAATTTGTACTTATGATAAAAATAACTCTATCTTGGTTGGGCAACCAGGATAGGGAAATCAAATTTTAAAAATACCTCCAGTGAAAATCTTACTTGAATTAAGTGCTAAGTGAACATAAATGAGTGTAAATGATCAGATGTTAAAGTTTCAAACAAATCTGTTACATGGCCAAAATCTGATTGACCACCTTTAAGTATTGACTTTGGTGATGTTTCATACCACTCGTCCCTGCAAAGAATTATCATGAAACATTTTCTGTACTGTATATCGTTTGCCATATGCTGATTTAATCATTTTATAATGATTTATGCAAAAAAAAAGAATATTGTATTGTTTTACTGGGTTCTGCATTTATTTCCATAATTTCATTCAATTATGGACACCTATTTGGGATATGAGTAAATTTTAAAGTACATGTAACACAAACTTAAGTAACAACTAGTTTTTTTTTATTAAGTAAATTGTTTAGAAAACAAATAAATAATAATACATAATTACAGCAGCCACTTGATTGCATCCTCGGTACCCAGGTTATTCATACCATTTACATAATAATATTCCGTAATAGACCGTGGGTTCCGACGATGCTTGATTGGGATCTATCTCAAAACATTAAACAATAGGGATATTACTGTAAAATTGTCTTCAATGAATTTTTACACTTGTCAGCATTTATAAAACTTCATATTTTGAAAAGTAAGACTTAGCCTTTAAATAAGTCAACTGGTATATTGAACTATTCATTAGTTACTGGGCCGTCTTTTTACAAGTTAAGTGCGTTATATCACCAAATAAAGAAACCTCGAGGCAAAGTGGTTCAAGCACCGATGTACGCTGGCAACGCGTGTCTGCTCTCGCACACCTATCTTTTGGCTACTGCCGCATTTCACACAACTGGGCTAAATAATCATAATCTTTGGACAAAACTGACTTGGTATTGCAGTCACCAAAACTCCCTTAATTTTCAAATTTTGTTTGGTACCAGTATGCATGGGAATCATACTGGGATCTTGGCAAGTTCACCAGGGGAGAAATGCCACGGTCGGCCGGG
The DNA here is from genome assembly GCA_022818135.1 of Saxidomus purpurata. Taxonomy (NCBI): domain Eukaryota; kingdom Metazoa; phylum Mollusca; class Bivalvia; order Venerida; family Veneridae; genus Saxidomus; species Saxidomus purpurata. Next base: position 41,651,734 of record JAFMSR010000004.1, on the reverse strand, counting down.
GCTATAAACAATTTAAACAGCTAACAACAACAACAATACAATGACCCACATATTGTACTTTATTTAAAGATATGTATATTTAAGTTATTTAAGAATAATGAACTCGCTACGCTTGATGTCTTAGTCAAAATGAAATAGTTGAGTACTCGTTATCGCTGTATTTTTTGTATTTTTTAAGTTTCGAAAAAGATGTTTGATTGTTAAGGTTTTGGTATGGGTTTTATAAAATTAGGCATATATACAAACTTCTAAGAGTTCTAGACCACAATCGTGTTTGCTTGCGTGAGATTCAGTGCTTTCCTTTGCTATCACTTTAGATTTTTAAGAATTAAGCTAGTGCACTATTTTATCTTACTTATCTCCTATGTTTTATTTTTACTATATATTCATACATCTATATACATGTAGTATGTTTTATTTCCTTCTGCTTGCGTAGCCCTTGGCCATAAATTCCGTTTAAAGATGAAAGAAACCATTATAGTGTTTGCTTTATAAACGTCAGATGAAGTAGTCAGTTTGTGAAAAAGACACGAAGCATAGAAAGAAAGAAAGAAAAAAAAGGAAAGAACAATAGTAAATGAAAGATTGAGAAGAATCGTTGCTATATACTTCTTGATACAAACTGCCTAGCTCTCTAGACCCTGACACTTTCCTCATGATTTAATGTATAAATGTTACAGGCGCTTTCATGTGTTGCAAACCGGATTCAGGCATAGTTTTTGCATAATTAATACTGATGTTTACACTGAAGGTGATAAACACTCCCTAAATGGAAACTAACGCCTTTAAATTGAACATGAATTTACAAAATAGATATAAACTCATATGGGAATATATATATGTCAAAACATTGAATATCAAGATAAACACATTACTCATCAATTGACATTTATAGCACACGCTTATGATATATTTTCACACTGTAAGGATTTCAAACATCAGGTTTTGCCTAATATTTACATTGTTTATTTGTCACTTAAGTATAAAATACAGTAAAACTCGGTTTTAACTAACTCCTCGCTGTATCCATCATAGCGAACTAAGTTCCTTATAAACATATTGTATATCGAACTTTGGACGTATAGAAAACTGGTACAACGCGTTGCAGTTGGGTTTTCCCGTTCGCTATCTTGGCAATCGATACAGTTATAATCTTATGTCACTCATAGTGCGGTTTTGAAACTATTATTAGAACTAGTTTATAGGTTTACTCCTCCCCATTCAAGGACATTCCAGCTTCTTTCTCACGTCGTCAATTTGCTCCACCCAAAAACCCGCATGGTAAACTTCACGTATGTATTTAATGCAAGTGACAAACAGTATTTTATAATGTTAAATATAGGTTTCTACGTGTATTTTGGAGTGACTTCGCGAGAAATTATATAGATCTTCTGTTTTATTTATGACTCTTTTAAAAGAGACGTTTTTCAATCACGGTATCATTTCATTTATTATATATAAGTGTAGACCGTAAGTTTATGAATTAGTATACATGTAAATTATGTTCGCGGAACTTTACACACCGGAATTCCATTGCAGTAACATGTTATCCTACATATTTCATAATGACGTCTGGTGAACAAAAATATATTGTAATGCATTTTTCATAAAATGCGTTTTTCAGTCTGTTTCTCAACTCGCCTTTTCAATTTTGTTTGCCAAAGTGGAATTCAAACAAAGTGTCAAGGAAAGTAATTAAATTGACAAAATTATCAATAATTGAGTACATCGATAACTGATTTCGCAGCGTGAAAAATATGTTTGTCTCCGGCAGTACTGGAACTCCTTTATTTCGCAGAGCGTCGCCACAAAAGCGTCATGCCATGGTTAAGGAAGTCTACTGACATACTATACGTACTGACATATTCAGTGCATCTGCCAAAATCTTTACTTGTACGGACGTTGTATTATCTTAACCAAGTTCCCTCTCTACTGCCGACAGTGAACTCTACAATTTTGCATAGTGAAGAGTGCGGTCGGGGCGTTGAGTTTAAGAAAAGATACAAATCAATGAACAGGGGCGTAGTTACTTCGGCCATAAAAATGAAACGGCAGACATGACAGTCAGACCGGTTGATTAATGACGATTATCTAATTTGTTTCACTTTATTGCATATATTTATATGTATTTTAATTCTTTTTTATTCCAACCAATATAAAAATCGGTAGATGAGTGTTGGATACTGCATCCTGACCAATCCAATTTACCACCCGTAGTCATACATGAGCGAAATGTTGGACACATGACTGCAGAGTTCCATGATTGGTCAAAACTTTGTAATAACTGTTAACTAACAAGAATTATGTCTGCTTTTTCACATTTTGAAGAAGAAACAATCGACGAATGATAAAGAAAACGTATTTAAAGATTATCTGCGGGAAAACGACAGTCTTAGTGAAACATTTTGTTTTGCACTGACCGCTGTACACAATAATCTTATATATCCTGGATATACTCATGCGTTCTAATTTATGTTCAGTGTTATTGTTTTAAAATGGCTATTTAAATAGTCATAACTATGATAATCATTAGTTTTAATCGTTATATGACATATGATTAACTCACGTATGCACGCGAGTCGGTAAAATCACAAGAAGCTCTCGGAAAGACAACATTTAATGTACATTTGTACAAATATGAGAACTCGCTAGAGTGCTAGTCTAACTATTTCTCCTTCGAAGGAAAACCGATTTTATAGGCTGATATTTTAAAGTTGTTCACCTTCTAGTTAAAAATATCAGATCTGTTAAAGGGGTCACACTGAAGGGTCCCGGTTGTCCGCAGGCTAACCGAAATGTTGAGGGGAAAAATAAAAACAAATAAATATTGTACGAAAAGCGCAGACATTTTAGATCTATTTGCACTGGGATAACTTTTTAACCTTGCCTACTTTGATTTTTATTTGTATGTACATGTATTACATGTACCTCGTGGAGTAGCCTCGATATTTCGACTGCAAGACAGAAACATTTTACAAGCTGATATTACATCTAGTAAATGGCACTTTAATATATACTTTATCCGATACTGCCTCTGTTATGACTTTAATTTTTTCTTTCCACGTTCGGAACAAATAAAGACTGATCGAATGCGCCCCTATTTGACCTTTTCAATGAAAGAACGGAGGGGAGGAGTTAACCGATATCTACATGCTCTATTTATAGTTTCAGAGTCGCCTTTGTGTGACGTTAGATTGTAATTGTATTGATTGCTAAAATAGCGAACGGGCAAAGCCAACTGCAACGCGTTGTATTTAATATAACATTATTTTTTATAAAATGAAAGAAAAACATGCATAAAGTTGCGATTTAACCTTGACAAAGAACCTCAGTAGTATGATGTTCACTGTGTACTTCACAAACTATAACATAAAGGCTTGTTTCACTTATCTTTTTACCGTATTTGCCATGAATTAAATTTTAATTGTGGGACCCTCACAATAAACAAGCGGATAAGCTTGATCAGTTTTTAAAATAAGTGCAGACTATGAATTTACCTGCGGAAAATGAATTGTTTTGTAACCTGCCAAATTTCTCATTAGTCATAGTTGGTAATAGGGCTTGAAACATTTGAACAAGGAGGCAGCCATGGAGGTATAAAAACTGCTTACAAGGATTGTTCATGTCAGAACTATTTGACTAAAAGGATTTAATCTTTTTTTTTGTAAAACATGTAAAATTCAAATTTGCGCACAAGGATATTTTATTGATCACCTGTTTTTGCAAAACATTGAAGACGAAGTGAATATCAATTTTATCCCGGATATGCATGAACACAAAATGCATAATCTTCTTGAAATTTGCATACTTTCGCCTATACACCACCTTCCCAAAATAGACTGTGTCATTATTATTAAAACCTATCTGCACGTTTACATCTCTGCCATCCGTCCATAACTACTGCATCATAACTCCTGCAATATCTTTATTTTCGTCTATGCTAATTTGGTTTTAAAGTAATACTGAATTAATTATGTTTTTCATGTTATTTGATGTACTTTTAACTAGAGTTATCACTGAATGTGATCCCTACCCTCTGTCAATGCACTCTTGATTCAAATAACAGCGATTTTTTTTTACCATTTTAGGGAAGGGTCCGGGTCCGGACAAAATTGGGGGAAATCGCATTGTTTCCTCTAATTTATATAACTGGAAAATTTAGGTTACAACAAAGTGTATAATAATTTCTCTTTATTTTACTATACTCGTACTTCAAAGCATAAACCCATATCGAGGGCTGAACGCGATTATGTGGCAAGGCCTTTGCATCTTTCTGATGTAGATTTATAAAATAAAAAAAATTCTTACTGCTGTGGTTCAAAATTGAGAAAGAAAAAGCTGCTGAACATTTATAACAAAATGTAACACCCAGGCATGGCAAATTTTAACCCTAAGGGCATGATTTGAACAAACTTGGGAATGAGCCTCTAGACAATGCTAAATGCCAAATAACTAAACTTTGTACTTTGTGGTTATGAACCAAAATATCTGAAAACAAATAATGTCACAGATTCATCAGGAATTTTTGCGAACTTTACCAAAGATGTATGTGAAAATGTATTGTCGTTAGAAATACATTATAAGCCAAGCATATGTTTATACGTACAGCTATTGAAAATGTGTCATACATTTTGACTAAAACGATATTATATCTAACATAAATATAACAAGTTAAAAGAGATAACTCCTTCAAATATTAAACAATCAGGAAGAAAGTGTTTCCTCCTGCTTACAACGTATGGTAGACTTTATATATCATGTTCGTTACGCTCTCGCCGCCCAATCTTTGCATAGAAGACTCCATATGGTTTGGGTCAATTGCAAGGGAAAAGCTCAAGCCTGATAAGGCTTTAAATATGCTCGATAAAAAGGTGTTGCGACAAGACGTATAATTCTTAATATCTCTTGAACGGATGCATGTATTTTATATATTTATATATCAAATGAAAACATAATGTTAAACCTGCCTCCTGATATCATTTTTGTTGGATTTTCCACTGAATAATTGGTTATTTTACGGCTGTAAATGTCGTAGGGATCGTCACTCAAAATTCTTAAAAAGTGGTGATTTTTTCTAAACAAATGTAAGGGAACGAACGAAATTTTGTAGGAAATTATTAAGTCTTTGTTGATACTGATTTGTTAAAAGAATACATAACAGTATCAGTCTTGTTATTATTGTTTCATCCTTCTTGTCCAAATTGCAGCCAAGGCGGTATTATTCTGAATTGTGACTAAAAAATCAGAAAAATGGCGGTTAGGTAGCGATTTATACATGTAGAAGGAATGAGGCAGTTATAACAACAGTAATACTGTTACGTCACCTTTACCGATAATATAATGCTTAATGGCAGGAAAACTGTGTGTTTCTCTAGCACATCTCTCGATCAGCATATTGTGAACCTATGTCAATATAAGTAATCACAAAAGCAAAGGATAGACTTAATTTCTCTTTAGACAGAAAAAATAACCTGTAGGATCACACTAAAAACTTCTTTCTGTGAGTCTTATCCAGCGTCACTTCAACTATTCATTTTCATTTAAGTCTCAATGTTTGACTAAACAACTAAAAGTAAGCGTGAAAACAAACTAATAAGCATGAATTGTTATAAAGTTAGCATTTAGATCTGATATTAATAGTGAACATTTATGATTATTTATTTATGTATATGAATACTACGTTTTATTTATGTATATGAAACTTTGATATATGATATCCATACATTTTCATTGAAATAAAATTATAATATTTTTAAAAAGTTCAGCTGCCGTAAATGATCTTTTAAGTGTACAGTCCGACTGAGTATGCTAAGTAGGCCATTCTGTCAAAAGCACAAGTGATTGTATCAACAGAAAATATAGAAAACAGTCGGTATTCGACCGTTGCAACTTTTGCACTTTTGTATGATATATTAAAAACCTAATATTATTGTATAATATTACTTCCTGTTTACCCCATCGAAAGATGCAGCGTTATTTGTATAAATATTTTAAACATTTATAAACTTTGTCATTGGTGTATTGGTGTATTTTAATTCTTCTTGGATTTAATTGGATTTTTAATGCGGTAAGTAGAGAATACGATTATGTAGTAGTCTTAGTTAATTGCTTTCACATGATCTATTCACAACATCTAGTGCTGTCTTATGTACATTTGTTGGTTTTAAATTATCTTTATAATACAAGAGCCTTCATAAATGAAGTTCTGTTTTCTTAATTTCTGCAATCACTTGTGTGTCATTCTTGATTATCTTAGTACCCCCTTTTGAAAAGCCGTTTGCATAAATAGCTATCATTATATTCAGGGCCCAAAGCAGGTCTAACAAGATAATAATAACCGTGACAAATTAATACAAAGTTTGAACTTTGTTTTTTTTTTGCACTATCTTTACACTTTCCCGGATTTACAAGTATCATACGTTATTGCATCATTATTTGTCTGTATGTATGTGCATTCGTGCGTGCGCATGTGTACATGTCATTCTTGATTATCTTATTACCCCCTTTTGTACTGTACATGATGACACTAAGGCAACCATTGCTGCAGCTGCATAATTAATTATTTTGTTTATACCATTTTTGTCATTATATTCCTATAAATTTTAATCTTTACTCCCTTTTATTTGGGTAGAAAAATACGACTCTAGACCAAATTTTCTGATTGAGACAAAATAAACAGTATCTTCACTTTCCATCATGTAGGATGTTCACACATGCAGATTATATCAATTCTGTAATATATATATATTTTCCGTCGGTTGAGCGAAGCGAATTAGGCGTGAAATATTTTCCTTGAATAAGTGAAGATCTTTTGTGGTATAGGCCAATCAAAATCTTGTTTTGTTGGTAACCATAGTTACGCGAGTTATGCAAGTCTATGTGCTGACCGATATGAATTGAATGGTCATTCAGTTTTGGCACCAAGGCTTATATAGATATTAGTTTTCGCTAGTCATGGATGAAAATTCACCTCGAACTTCTCCACGTCGGAATAGTACACAATCGGATATTATCCAAACGCTAAATTTAGTTTTGGACCAACTGAAGAGCCAAAAAGAAGATCTGTCGTGTTTGAGAGAAGACGTGAAAGGTAGTAACTTTTTCTGTTTGAAGTGAAAAAACTGAAAGACAAAGACTTGTCGTGCAGAAAGGAGGGTAACTAAATTCAATTTAACTTTAATTCAGAAATTCAAGATTCAGTTGATCAAGCCAAGTGGGCTATCAAGAACAATAAACCTGAGTACGCTTTAGATGTGTTGGTAGAAGACGGGGACAAGTTGCACAAACGTAACAAATATATCCGCATAGCTGATACGTCTGAAGGGGGTTGGGAAACAGTGCGTCAGTACCAGTCTAACCGTGTAGCCAGCGATAGCGATGACGAGTCAAAGATTTCCAAGGCAGAAACCCGAGCTCTACGTAAACGGAAAGGATATCAGTCGAGAAAATCGTCGACCGCAGTATCTGGGAAACACACATTATATCCTAGGCCTTAGTCTACTGTTGGGAATATCCCATTTCCTCAGTGGGGTACACAGCCGTCAACATCAGTTCCTTTTCAAGGACCCTACGTTCCACCAGGGGCGTTCACTTTTCGTCCCTTTAAAAGGAAGCAGTCCGGAAGTTGTTTCGCATGCGGAGAATTTACGCATTACAGGAAAGACTGTCCTTACATGTAAGGTTCCATCAACAAGCAGAGGCAATCACAAGTCGATGTCACCCCGATCAGAAAATGAGTCATTGACAGATGAGTATTCTATTTTTAGTTGTGATTGTTTTGATTTACACGGTGACAGTTTTACGCATGAATATTTTGAGTATGAACAAGGTCAAAAATCCATAATTGTTAAAGACATATTAAAACAGTGTTATAACTTTTGACTGCTTGCATTTTAAAAAATAACAGGTCGGCTTTGCAAGAATGCAGTTTTGTACATGAAGCAATAAATGATTTATTGTTGAGGGGTTTGATCGAAAAGTGTGATAACATTCCCACTGTTGTTAATCCGTTAACTGTTTCAGTACAGTCTTCTGGAAAGAAGCGCTTGATACTTGATCTAAGACACGTTAATAAGCATTTGTGGAAACAATCTGTAAAATACGAGGACATCAGAATTGTACTCAATTATGTTCGACCTAATTGTTTTATGTTCAAGTTTGATATTCATTCTGCATACCATTTTGTATCTATTTTTCCTCCTCACACTGGTTATTTGGGATTTTCATGGACTGATGAAATGGGAAATACAATGTTTTACAAATTTTTGTGTAACCGTTCGGAATAAGTACCGCTCCGTACATATTTACCAAATTAACAAGACCGTTAATTGCTAAATGGAGGGGAGAAGGAAAGATGATAGTTATGTTTTTAGATGACGAATACGATTGAGAGAATTATTCATTGAAGCTTTTAAAGATCATGTATTAGATATTTCAAAGTTCGGACTACATTCTCTGCGTTCAGGGGGCGCAACTGCCAATAATGGTATAAAAGACAGACATTTTAAGATACAAGGTAGGTAGCGCAGTGAAAATGCGAAAGATGGTTATATTAAAGACTGCTTGTCTGAAAGACTTAGTGTTTCACAGAATTTGGGGATATAAACTTGAAACAACATTTCATGTTCATATTATTATTTAGAACCAATAGTTTTCCCGTTCTTTTAATTCAGATTGCCCAAGTGCTCACTACAATATATACTATATATATAATGCAAATGTGTTGTTATTCTTTGGAGTATGGGTACAAAGATCTGTGTAGGTTTAAGGAAATATATTTTTTGCAGTAAAGCATATTTGATTTGCGTTTTCACGATACGTATAACGGCAAATGAATTCAATGCTTTGTACATAGTAATTTTACCTGAGAGGTGCTAAATGTTTTAATGACCGATATATTCGTCCTGCTTCTTTTATTTAGTATTCAAGGACGTCATACTAAACATGACTTAATCGAATGCGTCAGACTGATGAAACAAATTGTTTGGCTTCAAGTTTTTATCGCCATTTTTATAATACAATGTTTATGTTAAAACATCGTTAAACGGTTCAGTTAAACGCATTTTTACGGAACTATCGCCTGTACTTCTACACTTATATTAGGCTTTGTGGATTCAGACAATATTACACAAGTGAACATGAAAATAAATAAAACTATTTTTGGGTTGAAGCTAACGTTATACCTCTCAACTAAACATTAAACCAGTTCTTGGTAAATATGTTGTCAGAATTTTCTGTCTGCATGAAACCTAACGATTTATTTCTTTTAAATTATTTTCAGATGTTTGCCCTTTGGTTGCTGATTGGTACATTGATTGCGCCAAACCTTGTATTTGGTGGTGAGTACATCGCTGCTGAAATAATCGCAAATGTTTTAATTGAATTATAGATGTAGAGATTACTGAATGATGAAATAAAACATGCTTCATAACTTAATGAGCATGTGATACTGTAATCTGCAGTGAAAATGTATCGATTAGCCTTTTGCTAAATCTGTTTTGTGCGACGTTGAATAAACCATAAGTTAATGGCATCGACACCTTTGTTTATCAGAGAAGAAATGTATAAGACATAGGCTATATCACGTGACAAAATAGTGTGTAATGGAGACATAATCAAAACAAACAGAATTTCAAAGACGACGTCTCTACGGTTTTGCTCTTCCAGACCCGCAAGCAAGCTATCTATTTTTCCAAAGGTGAAATTGTATATTTCACTCATTAAAAAAAATGTGATGCATGAAACCACAATCTTTAAAATAATAACGCTTTATATTTAATTTATTACATATCTCACGAAAGGATGTAAGTTTGTTCGGGAACATTTTTAAATGTCGTAAAGAGAAAAACGTTTTCTTTGTAAATATTCTGCCTGCTCTTACATTTCCGCTAAATATCTGCAAACAGTTGCAAACACTCATAAACCATATAAACATCTTACGTACTATACTTTATAGATAAACATTTACTCAGTATCGTATTACGGGAAGGTAAATACGGGATATCACTCAAAAAATGAACAAACAAACCAAATTAAAAAAAGTTATATTCCATAAGAAAAGCATCACAATCAAAAGGTTACCGTACCGTTTACAATTGTGAGCGATGACTGTACCGTTGCGTTTTTGCGACCGTATCGGTGACTTTTTACAGAAAAGTGATACCGGTGCGTGATGACCGTACCGGTATGTTGTTGAAAGAGAAAGTACAAGAATAAAACGAACAGTGGCAAATCAAAGCTGATATTTAGCCAGTTTTATGAAGGATAATACATTTAAGACAGGTTTCTGTTAAAGTTTGACTGATTCTTTTACTTTTGTGCAAAAACAGCATTAAGTCCCGATTCAAATTTCATCGGGTTAGAAATGACCCATTCGACTGAAATTTGCAGTGTAAATTTAGCACTTGGTCCGGAAAGAATATATGCAACAAGAAAAATAACCCTTTCCACGCCAGTAAATGTCAAAGATAAACTTCTAAGCGTGATTGGACTGAAGTTACAGAGATTTAAACTGACATATACATATCTTGTTTGGTCGTTTTCTTCCGCCATCTTTGTTGACTGTACCGGTCTACGGAAACACCGTACCGGTGCGCGTTCACGACAGTGTTCCCATTCATTATCGATAAAATCATCGGTATAAAATAAACTGCAGTACCGTAAACCATTCAATAATCTATGTCTATAATCTAAGCTGTTGTTGTACAGGTGGATGCGATTTATTACAGAAAGCCTCCATATTGATTAATTCTGGTAGAGGCATTTTTCGCTATAGGTTCTTCTTTGTAATTGTATTTATTTATCATTTTACGTTCATTGGCCACATAATTTATGTTTCGAAAATATATAATCTGCAAGATGTAGGGAGTGCCCCTTTAACTACATGTAATTTAATCTTTGGAAGTATTATAACTTACCCTAAAAGTTATAGCTATGAATTTAAGTCATTTTCGTTAAAATCAGCGGTTTAAAATATGCTGCAGTACCGTAAACAAATTCAATGATCTATTTAGAGTTGCTGTTGTGCAATTAATTGGTTGATGCGATTTATTACAGAAGACCTCTATATTTATTATTTGTGGTAAAATGAGGTTTTTTTCTCCATAGGTTCTTCTTTGAAATTGTATTTATATATCATTTTACGTTCATCGAACACATTTTCTTTGTTTCGAGAATATAGTCGGCTAGATGTAAGGTATGTCTTGTTTTTAAATAATGAAAAGATTCACTGTTAACTGTATATATTAACGATTAATACTATACGCGCCGTAGAAGTGTTTTGATTGAAAAGAAAACTTGTAACGATATTCATGGAATTTTTCATTCGTGATACATAAACAAATGCTATATACTTCTTTAACGGACCGAAACTGCACCCCTACATTTCAGATACTGATCCATATTGTTATGACAACTGTAAATGTTGCTTAGATGAAACATGCGAGTCAAAGTTTGGATCGACCAACGTTTGTAGTAAGGGATGCATTGACGGTCACATAGGGGGTAGATGTTATGGGCTGTGTCAGTATAAAAACAAAAATAATATCAAACAGGGAATGCCACGTACCAAAAACGCAGCCTCCCCAAAACGAGCCCCACAGCACCCAGAAGTGCACACCACCAACACACACACACACACACACACAACACACACACACAACACACACACAATCATGTACACACACAAACATACACTACCAACACACACAAGCATACAAAGCAAACACACGAGGACAAAACGAACAATTAACGGAACACAGTGGGGCACCGCCTTGGAACAATCAGTGGCAAAAACACCACTGGGGAGCTTAAACCGGTTTATGGTGCGCACCCAACCTCACTCTTACCCCCACCATGTTCCAAAGTCACAGGACAGTGTAAATAAAAGTAATCCCTGCTAGGTGAATCTCTAACACACGCAATGGAAACAAAAGGCATGGTATGTAAAACACAAAAATGCTCGTGTATAAATATATAAAAAGCAAACCTTGAGAACCAAAAAACGTATGTACTCAATGCATTTGCAGAAGGCAGAGCACCAAGAGAAACACCCTTAAGGGCCCGACGAAAACTGTAAAACATGTGAAGAAATTACTGGTGATAAAACATGTACCGCTTGTTATGATGGCTATTATCTTGGGACAAATAAAGACTGTACATTACAATGTCCATCTAACTGTAAGTCGTGTACTTCACGCAAACGCTGTACTGATTGTAAGGAAGGTTTCTATGACAAAGATGGCTCGACCACATGCCCGTATGCTCTTTGTCCTGGAAATTGTGAATGTAGAGAAAGTAATTGTATCGCTTGTAAACCAGGATTCTATAGCACTTCATCATTGTGCAATAGTACATGCCCACATAACTGTGACACGTGTGCGTTGAAAGATCAATGTGATGAATGTAAAAATGGATTTATAATGGATATGAATTCGACAATAACAAAGGTCTTCAGTTGAATAACTGCACATACAACTGTAGAGATACATGTACAAAGTGCCAATCATATAATTATTGTTCAGAATGCAAAAAGGGAAAACATGGTCTGACGTGTCAGGAGGAATGTTCTGTCGGTTGTAAGGACAGGATTTGCTCGATTGAATCAGGACTTTGCGATTGTTTAATGAATTTTAATGGTGAAAAATGCACCAAGTGTTTTGATGGAAAATATGGACAATTTTGCAACCAGACATGCCCAAAAAACTGCAAAAATAAAATTTGTGAAAAGACGTCAGGGTATTGTGTTGATGGAAATCATCATGGTGAAAAGTGTGATACATGTTTACCTGGTAACTTTGGACCAAACTGTGAAGAAATGTGTTCGCCTCAATGCGCCTCTACTACCTGTAACAGAAGAACAGGTGCGTGTGTTTCTGGCTGTATAAATGGATATTCTGGAGATAGATGTTGTGTCGTGAGCGAAAACTGCATGAGTTGTTCATCCAATACGGAATGTAGTAGATGTGTTACAGGCTATTTTCAAAATACGTGCAAAGAAAGATGTCCAAGCGACTGCTTGGGTAAATGTGAATTTTCAACAGGTGAATGTTTTGACTGTAAGAAGAATCGTTTTGGCCGTTTTTGCAATTCTGATTGTTCTGATGAATGCCATGTTTCACCAGCAAACGAATCTCGGTGTTCTAAGTCTGACGGCAAGTGTAAATATGGATGTCAAGATGGTTACTCTGGCCCTACTTGTGACGTACCGTGTAGTAGCTTATGTGTTGACAATGTGTGTCAGCAGGATACTGGAATTTGTGTAAATGGATGTGATGGCAAGCATGACGACCCTGTATGTATTAGAACTTTAGGTAAGAACATTACTTCCTTGTCTCTCAACTTAAAATATTATAGTACTACTTTCTTTTTGTTTTTGTATGCCGTACCATCAGTCTACAGTCAAAATTCAACCAAATTACTTAGTACGAAGCAAAAAAGGTTTATCAGTGCAAAATTGGTAAATTAGTTATATAAGTTGCACAACGCTTTGATTTATTGTTTTCCTTTGAAATTGTTTGGATTAAAAACGAATTACATAATCATATGTACATGTACCACTATCTTTCAAGCTAGCTCAATTATTGATAGAATTTATCTCGTAACTCTTAAATGTACTGAATGCTTTTTTATTTACGAATATAAGGTAAGATAATTATTATAATTGCATGTGTGTATTTTGTTAACTTAACATTGATGTAAAATGTTTTCCTAATACATTGTTTACTGTCTGCTTTGCCTGAACAATATAATAAAAATATAAAATTTCAGATAACTGTTTAATTCGACTGTCAATTGCCTTTAGCATTATTATTTTAATTTATGAAATAAAAGTATCTGAGTGTGTAATCAAAGGACGAAGTTTTAAACTGTGAAGTTGTTTTTTTCTTGGTTGAGAAATGCTATACATGTACTTGATGACATAGTCGCGTAAAGTTCATACATTTAAAGCTTATATGTTTGTTAATTGCTGATTACCATGGAAGTCAAGAACGAACCCTTGTTTTAGAACGCAAAAATAAAAAATGGGGGTCAATATGCATATAAGAAAGAAATTCAATAAAAACTGACAAAAAATGTGGGTTTTTTTAGATTTCAACGAGCTTTGAGATATGACGGCATAAGTATGTAACAAAAACAATATTTGAAATTTGTTATTACTGTGTTTTTATATTCTGACAATTTTCTTCTAACAAAGTTTAAATTAAGGGAATATATAAAATAGCTTTTGAGAAATGACTATTTTCGTACCCCTACCCCAATTTTGGCATAAGGCAAAATTGTCAATTAAGTCACAAAATGTGAGGTCACATGTTTTTTCCTCAAAAATGTTCAATCTTTTTGCACTAAAATATTCCTATTGTGCCTAAGCTTATTACTGCATACTTGTTTTTTCCAGCTAAATTATAATTTTTGAAATATAACAAATGTAAATTTCCGGAAGTGCTAAAATCCATAACCTCACCAGTGACCCCCCTTTATGCAAGAAAGTTGGTAGTTAGAAACGATGGATATGTTTAAATTGTTTGTTTGTGAATAAATGAAATCTTAGACCAAATTAAAATCGTTTGTCGAATGTAACCGTTTTTATAAATAAAGGTTTATTAAGATAACGTTGAACTACGTCAAAATTGTTATTTTGTTATGCTGTCAGATACGGAGTGTTTTAGAATTTATTTATATGTAGAATATATTCTATAGTTTCACATGATGATGGTGATGGTGATGTAGAAATACCTGTCAGCACTGTTGTACTTGGATCTCTTTTAGCCTTGTTAGTATGTATCAATTTAGTGGGAGTTCTCCTCTACTTTCTGCTGAAGCACAGGAAAAGAGGTTCACGAAGGTATGTCACATTTTCATATAATTATTTATGTGTACTGTTCATAAGTTTTAATAATTCCATTGATGCGAAGCCTGCTATGAATGATACTTAAAACTGTTTACATTGCGCTTTTTTTACCAGCTGTCCTAATAATGAAGTACTGTTGTAGAGTTGTCGGCTCGTCGTTTCGTTCTGACCAGTAACTAGACGGCAGAAACATTTATCTTTATTCATTCTATATACATGTATATATATTTAAGGTAAATCATAGTGTGACGGTTAATTTCAAGGATTATTTGGCATAATTGCGCACCTATACTTAAACATCATTTCGCTGCCCGCACACGTAGTGCATTGACGAAATCATGCCAATGATTTTTATTGCCCATACTTATCGACACATAAAGGCTTGGATAGCTGTAGGTACAACTTTGATTGTGGACATTAGTTGAATCAGAAATGTTACCCGAATATATACAAGCTACAAATGTATCAATTTATTATAAAACAAACTTCCGAAAATGAAAATCTAAAACTAGTAACAATCTTGAACAACTTTTATTTGTTATGTTGTCGTCACAATTACATTATACTTAAAAGAGGCACTCCCTACATCTAGCAGATTATATTCTCGAAACATAGATTATGTGTTCAATGAACGTTAAATGATAAATAATTACAATTTCATAGAAGAACCTATGGCGAAAAATGCCTCATTTTACCACAATTGATCAATATAGAGGCTTTCTGTAATAAATCGCATCCACCCATTTATTGTACAACAACAACTCTACATAGATTATTGAATGGTTTACTGTACTGAGATTATTGAATGGTTTACTGTACTGCAGTATATTTTAAACCGCCGATTTTATCGATAATGACTGGGAATGCATAGCTGAAAGTTAATAAAATTATTTATATTTTGAGGTTTTTAGTTTGGCATCAGTTATAGGGTTAGTCCCTTTAACAAATGTGTTATATCGATATTTTTTCGGAGAAAAACTATTCATAAACACTCTTTTATATTATTACAATTATGTGGAGATTAGTAGGAGTAAAGATCGCGTCAAGTACTTTGTAAATGACATCAATTATTATCTAATACGATTTTAATATTTACACTGTGCAGGGACATGACAGGGCAACCATTGGATGTGACATATGAAAACGCTGTGGTTTTTTCACAAGGGCACCTATCCAGGACGGCACAAAATGGTTGTATTCCCCGATTAATAAATGCTGCTTTAAAGCTGCTTGCTCTCAGATTTTGGTTAAAAAATTAAGTTCTTCAAACTGTATGAAAATAACATACATAAGAACATATAGTCATATAAAAAGGTTCCAGTATTAATTTCTGTGAAGTTTATCTGTAGATTTTAAATAATACGCTACTTAATAATAGCGCTTTATAAATTCCAATATAGACATTATAGTGTAGCGGTGCCGTAAAACCAGCATTTTCAATCAATTTTTGAAAATTCCTACCTAGATTTTTACTTCTATTGTTGATTCTAGCCTTAAGTTTTATATGTTTGTATAAGTATTTCATTTTTAAAAAAAATAAATTTTTCAACGGCAACTGAGAGCGAGCAGCTTTAATACTTATTCACTATTATACTTGTTTTAATCAGATATGAAATGCAACATAACACTTTGGACTTAAGAAGATAGAAACTTTCTTTTACCTTTCATTTATTTTCAGTTTATTTTATTTTCTTGTTTGTATGCCACTACGTCACCACAAAAGCTGGCTGATTGGCAAGGAAGTAGAAGTGCCGAATTAAAGATCTGCTAAATTTTGATTTTCTTCCACATACTAGATCTATAACGCAAAATTTCTTTCCAAATACTAGAACGTGAAATTATAAAGACTTGTGTAGCTGTTTCGGGTTAGATATTAGGAAATTTTATTCAGGAAACAACTTGTCCCTCTGGAAGTTCGATAGCACAAATCAATAATTTGTTTTCATTATGAGGTGAATGATTTGACAAAACATTTATACACATACGTAGGTCTAATAAGGGTCAAATAAGAATTTCATACTACTTCTATAATTAGCTTGCGAGACACAGTTGATTTTGAAACAGAAATAATATGTGCATTTATGACATATTTTCAGAAGGGAACACATCATCTGCCAAGACGACAAATGTTTATGAAGTGATAAGCAGCGCCAACGGTAATACTGACAACAGCACATTATTTTGTATTTTTTTAAACAAATAATTCAGTATATCTTATTATAAAATTGATATATTTCAAAACAGAATTTAAGTACGTAAACACTGTAGAATTCGCATGTTAACCTTCTAAATATAACTTAAAGACTGGTGGGAATAGCTTTTCAATGACATGTGAAATTTTGAATGAACCCAAATGAAACACAACTTAAGTCTAAAAGACCTAAACTGATTAGAAGCGCATATAAAACGACATTTCTTATAACAAAACAATTAAACTACCAAATGGTCATTACTAAATGCTAAAAATAATACAAACAACAACAGAAAGTCATGTTGAGGTGATTGAATGGTTCGGTAAGGCATATTTTCAGAAGAATTACCAATAGTTAATGCATAAGAATTTCTCAAAGTTCAATTTCAAACTGAATGACTATCGACTCAGAGTATATTAAAATACTATGTATTTTGTATGAGGTAATAGAATTTCTGCATTCTACGTTTGGACAAACATGCTCAAAATGGAAACTACAATCAATTAGTAATTTCATGTACTTTATACATACAGATATACCAGAGCATGACTATCAGCAAATATCACCGATGACGGTAAGTTGCTTCTTTTTAATTTAATTGAACTAGTTCCTGAATTATAATATAAGTACTAATTACAATGTACAGAAAGTATTGACTGAAGAAAATGCTTATTGTGTTTAATCGATTGAAACTTCTGCCACACAATGGCTAGGTCACTACAGTCTCTATCTTAAGACATTAAGAACATTATCATCCAGAGCCTTTCCATAAACAGAATGCCGCAGATTGTGCACAAACATGTTTGAGAATGAAAGTTACATTCTTTTATTTAAAACAAAACAGACATAAACAGCTCAAGATAAGTAATTGACTCAGACAATTATTGACACCTGGCCACGAAGTACCTTTCGAAGAAGCTCAATTAATATATACAGAGGATAACTGTTGGTTTTGATGTTATATCAAGGTATAATTTCACCGAGTGGGCACCAAAAGTGATATTTCCACGAGTGGCACAGCCACGAGTGAAAATAACCTTAATTATGGTGCTAAGGAATGGAATTAACTTGATATTACATCGATACCAACACTTGTTCTGCTCATTTTATGGCTAAAACTCTACTTTTGTTTATTTCAATAAAACGTCACCAGACATCAAAGCACAAATGACGTCATTTTAACGACGTCATCGTCGTATGGTTTCCAGCATTCATTACACTCGGTATACCTTTTGACGTTAATTCGGGATAAAGATTTTGATTTTTTCACTGAGTGAACAGTGAGTTTAACAGGATATAAGCAACGTTATATTTCGATAAACGACATCCAATATTGAATAAAATTTAAGGCATTTTTATGATATTACACAAAATTTATAACAGATTGTCTTTTTTTTCAGACGACAGCTTAGCAGGAAACAAGATATTAATTCAAATGTGAACACATCAGCACAAAAGACTCTTCAAGTAGAGTAGTATCTTTTTATATGATTATACTGTGGCTTTGTTTTTACTTTTTTAATGTAGTGTTAGTAGTTTCGTAATTTTGCGATTGGCATGAACCATACGGATTGTAATGTTAAATGTTCAATGTTTGTAGCTGAGTTGTTTTATTGTATGCGACCATTAAGTCTCTTTTAGCATAATGAAAGATAGTTAACCATATTCCAAGGATTAAAATCTTATCTTATTTTTCATTTAACTTTCGGGTTTAATTTTGCCATGTTTAGAAGACGAAGCCGATCGGAATATACAAGGATTTTATTATGACTGTCAAAATGTTCGATCGAATTGGTTCGAATTTATTATGAAGTCGGTTTTAAGAAAATTTGTGAGACGTACAATTAAGTCTTATCAAGTGATTTTGTAAATATTAAGTAATACTTAATCTGCATATTCCAACCGATTAAAGTACCATATCTTACAATTTTTCAGAATTTATTTACTTTCTGGGTTTAGTTTTACGCATTTTTCAATCACGCAGCTGACCCCAAATCAAAAAATGTTTTGCTTATGAAATTATTATGTAACTATGTTATTTTCTGACTTCGCATTTTGGTTTGACACGTGCTATTTGATGTCTGTTTTTTTGACAACGAAAATTTTTTTAGTCTGATAGTAGTAATTAGTGTCTTATCAAACTAACCGTTTTGTAAATATTATGTTCCGAAATTAACAGTCTGCATGTATTTAAACTATCAAATAACCATTCTTTAATGACAGGCCTTTACATTCGATGTCTTGAATGTATTGTATTTAGAGCGTCTCTTGATGTGTATCTTTACGTATTTTTCGTCAAGACATTTGACCTTATAATCTTGAATGAATTCAGTATTTAGTGCGTATTGACATCTATGTATTAACTATGTTATTATCTTCGACTTCTCATTTCTTGAATGTATTGTATTAACAGCGTCTCTTGTCATGTGTATGTTTTATATTATGAGCAACTGAACATTGTTTTTATTATCTTTGAATAGTATTGTATTTAGAGCGTCATTCACAGTGTGTTGTATATTCAGCGTCTGGTACGATTCCGACTTAATTATCTTGAAGTATCAAGTATTTAAAATGTCAAATGTCATGTGTGTTTGTATATAGAGCGCCTTGTACATTTGACTTTTCGTCTTAAATGTATTGTATTTCGTCTCAACTTGTAGTTTCTCTGTATATACACGTTTTTTACATTTGACTTTATTGTCTTGCATGCATTGTTTTTAGAGTCTCTCATGTCTGTGTATATAGAGCGCTATACATTCCTTTAAATCTAGGATCAATAGTTGAAATTAGAGCGTCTCAATATCATGTTTTTCTTGTAATAAAGCGTCTGGTACATTCGATTTTGTCTTGAATGTATTGTCATTTACAGCGTCTCATTTCATTAACGTGTTATTTGAGAAACTGTAAATCGAATTTCGGTATTGTATTTGGAACGCTCTTATAAATAAATGCCATTCAATATTGAAAGTAGTTTTTGGTTTATTTTGTATTTGAGCGTCTCATTGACATGTTGTGTATATAGAGCGCCTAGTACATTCGACTTTATTGTCTTGAATATATTGTATTTAGAGCGTCTCATTGTCATGCATGTGTTGTATATAGAGCGCCTGGTACATTTGACTTTATTATTATGTTTGTGCTGAATATAAAACGTCTGGTACGGTTTATTTAGGATAATGTGACGGTGACGCAGTAGAAGAGTCCAATCACATTGTAAACAATTCATCGGATAATACGGATAAGATCTTAATTGCATGCAGTATCTACCGTTTTATGCAATTAGTGTAAACGTTTGTGTACTCAAATGTCTATTACGTCACGGTCACATTATCCTAAGTGAACTATCGACTTTATTGTAATGTATGTGTTGTGTATAGAGCGCCCGGTACATTCGACTTTATTGTAATGTATGTGTTGTATATAGAGCGCCTGGTACATTCGACTTTATTGTAATGTATGTGTTGTATATAGAGCGCATGTTACATTCGACTTTATTGTAATGTATGTGTTGTATATAGAGCGCCTGGTACATTCCCGACGTATGTGTTGTATATAGAGCGCTTTCGACTTTATTGTAATGTATGTGTTGTATATAGAGCTCCTATTCGACTTTATTCTGACATACTCCTAGATATTCGACTTTATTGTCATGTATGTGTTGTATATAGAGCGCATGTTACATTCGACTTTATTGTAATGTATGTGTTGTTTATAGAGCGCCTGGTCTTCCTTTATTGTAATGTATGTGTCTTAGATAGAGCGCCTGATACTTTCTACTTTATTTTTATTTCTGACGTGTTCATACACGCATGCAACAGTGTTCATACAGAAATACAGATTATTGTGGTTTAGAGGCAGTACTGAAACAAAAACAAAGAGCGCTTTTGGATAAGCTACTCGGATAACCCTAGTATCCAGGGTTCTTAAGCGTACACGCCTAGTAAGACCAGTAATATTAAGCTATTAAGCTTGAGTAGTGTTACTCCCAGTTGCTCACGGGTTGTCTTACAAGAGATAAGGTCAGCAGAAAGATTGATAGATTATGCAAACTTTCATTCTAAGACAAAAAAATATCAATCTATCGTAGGGTAAGGAATCAAAGTAAGTACATGTAGAAAATGTAGGTACATTTACACGGGTGGTTAACTCTCCCCACCACCACAAAATGAGGTGAAAAGAAATTATGGGGAGTACAATTCCGAGGTGGTGGGGTTCTACAAAATAAATAAGAAATGTGAGTATGACTTTTGTAAATTTTGTTTTAAATTATTTTGTTGAAGAACTTTCAAACATCGGGCAATGTAGTTACCAGCAGAAATGTTGAGACCACTGTTTGCACGAATTGTGGAAACAAATTTCAATAAATTATAGTCTGTAGAACGTTTATAAGTTAGCGAAAATCTCGATTTTCAGTTACCAAAGTGAAACTATCCTTATTTTTTTGTCCAAAATCCCGTTTTTCCGAATAAATTTTACATGCAACATACGAGTACATGTACAAAATAAGTATTAATTGTCACTAGACGATCCGGTGAGTAAATGAATTGAAACTGCAGCCAATTTCTCAAATTAGGTGGTGGGGAGGAGTACGAGGCGGTGGGGATTTAGAGGTGGTGGGATGGTGCTATACATCAGCTCAGTTCTTTATTTCCTCCTTTAAGGAGATATACATACAAAGAAACATTATATCATGTGTGTACAAAAACATAAAAGAAAGAGAAGAAGAAAACAAAAAAGAGCATAGTGAAGCATCAAAATATATTCAATTTTACATCTATCTAAGCGAAATAGATATACATAATTTATTTTTACGCATTAATTGTTTAATGTGCAGAATATCTACCTAGTTACCCCCTGTGCGTCATATATTCTGAAGTTGAGGTCAAAACACAGTGACGTGATACAAATATTCGTGGCATATTGAATACAGGTCATTATTTGATAATGATATCCGACCAGAAACTACGAAAGAAAACAAAAGCAGCATTCATTTTAAAAATAAATTGTCAGCGTCGAGCACTGTCAATTCGCAGTGAAGATATGCGTGAGATAATAAAATGATTACACTGACACTTTTAATAGGAATTTACATGTCAAGAGTCTTGCAGTATGTATAGCACCACCCCACCACCTCCAAATCCCCACCGCCTCGTACTCAAACCCCACCACCTCATTTGAGAAATTGGCTGTAATTTCAATTTATTTCCTCATTGGATCGTCTAGTGACAATTAATACTTATTTTGTACATGTACTCGTATGTTGCATGTAAAATTTATTCGGAAAAACGGGATTTTGGACAAAAAAATAAGGATAGTTTCACTTTGGTAACTGAAAATCGAGATTTTCGCTAACTTATAAACGTTCTAGAGACTATAATTTATTAATTTTGTTTCCACAATTCGTGCAAACAGTAGTCTCAACATTTCTACTGGTAACTACATTGCCAGATTTTTTAAAGTTCTTTAACAAAATAATTAAAAACAAAATTTACAAAAGTCATTTCTTATTTATTTTGTGGGCTTCCCACAATTTCTTTTTACCTCATTTTGTGGTGGTGGGGAGAGTTAACCACCCGTGATGTAGCTCAACAATAAACTAAACTTAACAACTAAAAAACTATGTAAGGGTTTAATTTGATATTTCACACATTGATGGAGGACATTGAGAGCGAGTGACTAATATAAATCTAGATTTACTTGATATAGACATAGTGCTAGAAGATATTTAGAGGAAGTGTATTATGTAATAAACATAAATCTGCCTTGTCTCCTTTTGATTAATATACCTTTATCATTTGAAACTATATTTGTCAGGAACATAGCTCTAAGGTTGTTCGACAAATTTACTTTGTATTTAGCACTATTTAGCATCACAGTTATTTTACAGGCAGACAGTTTACGTTACCACCGTTCCTTGGAAGAAGCAGTACCAAAAGTATATCTCCTCTGTAGAAACCACTTACATGTTCACATATTAGAACATATAGAAAATCATCAGGCGTAAACAACGCTTATGCTCCAACTTTAGCAAAGGAGTAAAATAATGTCATCAGAATCTGACGACTTCACTTTTTGTATGTCTTTCAAATCAAATTAGTTAATATGAATACTTATCAGGTAATATTAAATTCAAAAACGACAAAGGTCATACAAATAAAAATCGTAGTAGTAAATTTAAAGTCCTACTTAAATTTTTTATTCAAGTTTTATCTCTCATATCAATTTTTTTATGTTCGAGACAAACGTACTTATTATTGCATATCCAATTGGCATTTACGGTGCTTGTACCCATGCCGGAAAAATCAGACTGACACTCGTAAATTACTTTTGACGTAACATAATAAACATTGTGACGTCACTTTCCCAAACACAACGTCTGAATATCGTTTGTGTTATATGATAATGCATCATTTGATCAGTTTTGCATTTAGGAATCTACTTTAGAGTGCACGACAGCATGCAAGAAAAAGTTTATATCATGAGACATTTAGCTCAGATGGAAATATTCGTCACCTCGGGTAACTGTTTTGCGGGAACGAGGCTCGGCAGTTACCCCCTGTGACGGATATTTCGATCTGAACCTCGTGCTCATGACAGAACTATTATGCTCGATTGCAGAACAAAAGATATTTAAATATCGCTCTCTCAACTCATTGATCTTGAAGAATGAGCAAGAGTATAAACGTTTATATTTATTTCATCGTTTTTTTTAAAAATTTTATGTAGTCGAGCGTTTTGGCAATCGGCTTTTCAATTTTCTTGTTTCATTTTTTTAATTCATCGTATCATTTCTGGCTACTTCACATAACAATAAAATGCAAAGTTTGCCCTCGCTTTCCATATCTGTCTCTGAATCATCGGATGGCTGGGAGTCCGACAACTGGATCATCTAGGTTGTCCATGCAAATTTCAGAATACTTTGCTTACGTCGGGGGCGATATGATTCTTTGCAATGAATACGATGTCGAAGATTTACACATACTATGTTAATGCACGGTTTGCTCGACATTTTTGTTAATCGTCATTTTCGAAAAAAAAATATGAAAATGTGTATTTTAGGATTCGACCTCGGTACCTTACCTACCACATCCAAGGGCCTTTACGCTTACGACCATACTTCCTTTTGCTTTTGTCGACGCTTGACTTATGTTTTGTTAGCATTGTGTCATGTAAACCCTAACTTACATAAATCCAGTCCGGACAAGAATTGCAAAAGTGCAGATACAGCTCATCCAACAATTGTTACATCTAGTCGTGTAACGATTCATTTGTTAATATTGAATTGCATTACTTCCTGCTTTACCTTTTGAAATAATATAATTCGGTTTATATAAACTCAAGTATGTCGCATGTGTTTTTTAAAAGCTCACACATAGATCAGAATGAAAATATGGAATGTAAAGAAAAGTAATCTATGTTAATTACTGACATAATAATTTTACTGTTCAAACAATATAGTGCTGTATTTTATACGTTTATGTATTTAAATCATCATTATAGTTATGGTGGCTCGTTTGTGCCATGTCGTGTTGTCGTGATGATGCATATCTAAATGCGACAGCACGACAACAGGACGGGCACTTTTGGTGTGTTGTCATGCTGTCGACCCCGCAAAGATATGTAAATGAGTCGTGTTGGTGCCTCCTTTAAACAGTTGCGACGTTACGAGAGCACGACAAAAAGATGCGCCAATACGCCTTAAATATGCGAAACATCGACAAAAATAGTCCGGCGTATTGACGAGTGGCGAATTTTCGACCTGTCCCTTTATTTCGTGGTAGTTTAATGCTAGCGACTCCGCTAAATATTTATTGTGTGCGTGTTGTCGTGTAGGCACCCTCTAGAAGAAAATGCGACAACACGATAGCACGACAAAAAAGTGTCGACCTTCCGCTTATTGTTGTATCGTAGTGCAAATGCGACAACACGCCAAACTATTAATAAGACAAAGTTATTTGGCGTAATGTCGTGTCGACAATACGCCTAATTGATAGGAAGGCATGTTGTCGTATTTGTTTGGCGGGCACGACCATACATAAAAATAAAGCGACAGGTAGAAGGGTCGCCACCCGACAACACGACATAGTATTTTCGCATCTTTTTTGACGTGTTGTCGCATGTGTTTGTCATGTAGTCGTTTTGCTAACACAACAAGCGCAAACCACAAATATTTTGGCGGGGTCGCCAGCACGAAACTACCACAAAATAAAGGGACAGGTCGTAAAAACGCCAGTCGTCAACACGACGGAACGACTGACTATTTTTGTCGTTCCTTCGCATCTTTTTTGGCTTGCTAATAACATTTTTCCACTAAATAGGTATCATGCAATTGCAAATTAACTAGTTCGTGTTGTGCTAAGACGTCTGCTAAGTAAATAAGAGGACCAGGTCCAATTCTTATTACGGTCAGTTAAGACCCGTGGTTCCACAATAGGTCCAGTCTGTTAATGTGTACCAGTAACGAGAATTTTGCTGTAAGTATTAATGTAAATTTTTTTAGGAAAGTCAAATAATCATTATATTCTGGCAAAGTGTTAAAATTAACCCACTGAGCAGTGCAATTCGAACCATATGTTCAGTTTTGAACGCAGATTGGCTGATTTTGATCTTGACCTTTGGCCTATTTCTTTTAAGCTTGAGAGATGAAATTTGGACTTTCTGTGTAGTTCTGCAAAATAATTTCCAAAATTCCTATGACTGACCTTGATTTTGACCATTTGACCTGTTTTCTTGCTTTAAATTGCAATGATCCTCACATGATCGATAAAGGGTCATTTTGACCCTCTTGGTGGTCTATAATGGTTTATTTGGTTAAGATCTAAGACAAGTA
Organism: Saxidomus purpurata; assembly: GCA_022818135.1. NCBI lineage: Eukaryota > Metazoa > Mollusca > Bivalvia > Venerida > Veneridae > Saxidomus > Saxidomus purpurata. The sequence continues at coordinate 41,625,864 of JAFMSR010000004.1, read as the reverse complement.
CCTGGATTACTGTTTTTCTCGTTCACGGTCGGGTCATTGCGACAGTCAGCTTTTGTCGTCCGTGTATTCGATTTAATTGTATTGCCACGTGTTATAATTTAGTAGTTCCTTATCCTATGAGTCAACGATCTAGTTATTTGGCCTTTTCTTTTGTAATCGTATTATCAGTATGATCTTGTGTAAGGCTACCCAACTGAGACACCACATAACATTAAAAAGCTAGTCGGCATTCGGTGTATGTAATTGTTTGTATTTCAAATATCTAATTCGTTCAGATTGTATAACATAAAAACAAAAATAATATCAAACAGGGAATGCCACTTCTGCTTCATTTTGAAGTTTTTATAAACGTTTACATTTATAAATTTTCTCGTTGGCGTATTCAAATTCATACTGATTGGATCGGATTTTAAATATGGTAAGTGAAGAATAAGAAACATATGCAATTGCCTAAAATGATTACTTTCGTATTATTTGTTCGAAAACGAAGTGATGTATGTTGTATATAATTGTGTTTCTAAAATATCATTACAATATAAACCCTTAATGATAAAAGCTCTTTTTTTCTTATACATCTCAAAGCTGTGTTGGTATACATGTAGTTTGCACGAACAGCTTCAAGGAAAACAGCCCCATTAAGCATTTGCTCAGCGAAAAAGAACGTTTAAATAAACCGCTATTATCGTGACAAAATTGAGGCAGCGTTTATATCTTAAGAAAAACAACTCAGTTTTAAAGAAAATAAAAATATGTTTTATAAGACTTGGTAACGTATTTTCCCGAGTTTTAAATATCATATATTGTAACGCTATCATGTACATTTGGTATCTTTGGTAATTATTTTGCACGCATTTTGACAAAGATATTTATTTGTTACAATAATATTTATATTGTTACAGCGTGGTGGTTAGTGCTGTGGTTACTCGAATACGTATTTGGTTTATACAAATGTGTTTCACTTTATACTTAAAAATATAAATCTGATTCTGTTTGCATTTGAGCAGTAAAGAGAACTCTTCGGATCAAACCTGACGTATTATAATGAAATATGCCATAGTTCCACTATCCGTTATGTAGGTTGTAAACAAAAAAAACCACACCATTTTGTGCGTGAACTTACTTTTGTTTTTTCTTCATTCGAATGTTGATTACGTCACCTGTAAAAACAAAAGAATGCAATACGGTTATTTCCCAGATTTATCGTTCTTGCGTACTCTTCAGCGTTCGTCAGATTACAATTGCATGTACATAGATCTACAAATGTAAATTATTATAGAAATTAATTAAAACTACGTTCAGCATTTGAATGAAATATCAAAAATGTATTTCTAAATAAGTTTTACTAAATTCGTTCTCATGTTTCAAATAAAAAAAGAAAGCAAAAAAAAAAAAAAAGAACGTAGTAAGGGAGTTTCCTCTTTCCTCACAAAAACACGTCGAAAGCATATTTTATGTATTAACTATTTACATATACAGTTAACTGTTAATTATTTTAGTATTTAAACAAAAAATAAAGAACTTATCATGTAAATTTCAATACACTATTTTGAAAAATATCAAAGTGAGTTTTAAAGCAAAAACAATGAATGAGGAATAGAAGACAAATACAGGGGGAGAGCTTTTTTCCTAACTCGTCAACTGTTATGGACATGAACCTATACGTGCTACGGCTAAATGCACATCAATCAAGACTTTTGATAATAATTCAAAATTAATTTTGCCATCTACTACAATGTTATTACTAAAACTTGTTTTCTTTAAGATGTCTTAAAAGAAGTCAGCACACTATTGTAAAGAAGGTAGAACATTTCTTTTAGGGCTTAAAGTACGTACCATTTAAGATTTCAACTGTAAGCTTTCATAATCAGTTGAGAGTAGATAATGAAGAAACGGACTACCAGAAGTTATAAAAACATCTTGAAAATTGTTGCCGAAACACTGAAAAAGGGACAGAAAAGAGAGAAATGCTGTAAAAATGCATACATATTACTACAGCTTAACTGATGAAAATAGATTAGTACAAAATAGAATTTTTAGAGTTGTTTCGCCATGTAGACAATACATTTTCAAACCTAGCAGAAGAAAATTATGTAAAATATGTTACAGTAGTTAAAAGAAAGCAGTGAAATAAAAATAGTGTCAAAAACGGGTGTGCGGGCAGCTTTTACTAAATTCTCTTGCCGGTTTTCAGGGTAAACACGCACAAGCACACGCACACACGCACACACACACACACACACACACACACATACACACATACATACATACATACATACATACATACATACATACATACATACATACATACATACATAATGCAGGGCAAATATGGAATTCAAGCATTCTGATTGGTTTAAAAGAGAGGGCCAATATGGAGAAGTCACTTCCGTTAGATTTTTAAACGACGCCATTTTGTTTTTAGATTCGTGCTGATATCGAAAAATGACTGTAAAATTTTTATTTTTGAAATAAACTTAGGGTTATGGGTATTCATTTTCTTAGTTATATCATTTTCTATCCATCCATAACGGTTTTGAAGTAAAATTCGAGAAAAAGTTGATTTTCATTTTTTCATCCCCCTCCTGTATATTTATTTCTTCTTACTTGTGTGAAAATGCGATTCAAACGGTAAGAAAATAAATCTACCATGTCAATTGAGTTGTGGATAAGGAAATCTCACCATCAGGTTGAGATACGTCCAAAAAAAATCTCGGCATAGCCTCATTTTTGTGACGTATCTTAACCCTTGGGTGGGATTTTCTTATCCACAACTCGTGAACATGTTAGAGTCTCTTTATATTCTTGTTTATTAAGCCAATATTGTAAAGTTGAATAATAAAATGATCATTAATCAAGTGATTTCATATTGTTATTTGTCCTCGGGGAGTCGAACCGGCCCTCGGCCTTGGGCCAATACAACCACTCTCGGACAAATAACAAGGTCAATATGAAATCACTTGATTAATAACATTATATGATTAAACATCTGTAAAGGGCTTTTAACACTCGCGTCAAAGTGTTTAATAAAACAAACACAAATAATAGATCAATACATAATGATTTATAAATAGCCGTGTAACTGCCCCTCAGATGATAATACGATCGATATTCATTAAATCGCGCATGCGCAGAAGTGTGTAAAATCCAGTTTTCTTACAGGATTAGGGTGACTAAAGTCTTTCATGTTGTTTCTTCGAATCTGGAATAACACAAGTGACGTCATGGACATAATGTGAAACACCTAACAACAGAGCACGTCATACTGACGTAAACCATCGACAATGTTACATACGGACATCGTATATAAAACAGAACATATCAACATGCAGTTGGTTGATATGCGGTACTATATTTCTTTTTGTCAATGAAGTGCAAGATCAAACGGGATTCACCGGTTCTCGTGTAATCCAGGAATTTCGAAATTGTGTCTAGCGCGCCCGAAGAGAAACTGTCCCGGAACATATGCAGTTCCGCTTCTGACCGCTAATCGAGCTAACTCATTGGTCAGCTTCAAGGCGTCAGTGCAGTGTTATGTAATATCACGCGCGTGGGTCCTGTAGCTTATCAGCAGCAGGCTTAATGTTTACAATATCTGAGTGTCTGAGTGCAGAGTGGTTTACGGAAATATAAATTACTTTATTGATGGTTCCCATCAATAAATTTCCATTTTATATTTTCCTTCAATCTTGGGGTCTCTCTACGTTCTATGTCTTACGTTGGTTATAACAACAATACAGGTTTATGGTTGAAAATGTCTGACCCAATGTGTGGCAGACGTTTTATTGAAATTAAGATTAAAAAACATAAGTGTAAATGTTAGCATATAGCATGAAAGCTCTGGACCAAGTGAAAATGTTATAAATTTGTTTCTTGGCATGTTGATGTACGGAAGTTACAGTGACCCCTAGAGACTTTCTAACCAGTGTTTGGGTTTGTGCTTCATCAAGCCCGAAATGAAGTTCGGATAACTCAATATAACCTCTTTATCAGATGGAGACATTGATGTTATCTGGAATTTGAGGCTGTGCCGATGTAAACATTTCCAAATCTGGCAATGCAGATGGATTGGGGATACTTTTGTATCTATATAATTGTTGGTTGCATCACCATATCAGGGAGTATTAATATCAGACTCTGAATCAGAGTCTGAAAAGACATGCATCTTCTTATTATCACCATTTAGTTCTTTATCATAATTGTTCTTGTCAGTGCTCTTGGTCCGTTTCGGACGTTTGGTACTGGACGGCTGGTCTGTCGCGTCATCTGACAGGAGGACCTGCTTGAACTATTTTCTCAGAGCAGCATCATTTTGGACGGAGTGCCAAATGTTTTAGCAATTGTATTAGTATATTCCCCGTCAGGGTGGTTGGTAACAGGCTTTCAGGTAGAATTCCGACTTCGTGCAGGTTGTTTAATTGGTTTGCTTTGCTAGGAGGTACCTATGGCATGCTGAAATTGAAATATAAGGAGTATCATGTGTTCACACAAGTCTTAGAAATTGCGAACGTGTTTTTTCTGTAATATCTAAGTAGTATGTCAGCCCACCTTTAAGGTGGTACCAGTAAAATTGAAGGCTTCTGCTACATGGTACTGGTAGGTTGTATTTGTTGTTTGTTTGCTGTTGTTATACATACCCATGGTAGTTATAATATGTGCATAGTCCAAGCATCCACCTAACACTGGTTGGTGTTAGCATGCAATATTGAATCTGAGTATGACTGTGGTTAAAATACTGAGTAAAATCATTGTAACCCAATCCACAATCATGTGTCTTATACTGGTTTGAGATTCGGTCCCACGCAAAAGTGGTGCCAGTAAACAAATGATCCCACATTTATGTGGTTCCGTGCAGTAGATGAATTCATCACTAGAATTATTGAGTATGATGCGTTTAATATAGGAAATCATGTAGGAAAACAGTTTATCTTACAATTCTTGTGGTAAGTGATCTTTCCTAGTATATACACTTATATTGTTAAATACCAAAGTACAGAAGTCTTCTTTCAATGCAACAGATGGTTGACTAAATGCTGTAACACGAAATATAATCCGTAAAACATTATTAAACTGTGTCTGCAAATAAAACTGCTCCCCGAACTGACCGGTAGTAAAAGTTATGTCCTCTTTCATGCACATGTACGCCATCAAAATATTATGTCCACTATGTTTTCACAAATAATGTTTAGTATACCTTTTTATTGCACACACCGGATAGTAAGGTATTTGTTTCCCGCACTTTATGGTTGAAAACATTGTCACTTGAACGACTGAGAATCTCTGATATAAGGATGTATGATGCTCCCTCCTGCAGGCAATGAGATGCCAAATTGCATATAGTTTCAGCTACGTGAAGTGGTGTGCAATCACTGTTTGTCAGATCAATACTACCAATATCAATGAAAACTAGATCTGCCTTGTAAACGAAAACAAGGTTTAAATCGTCAATATTCAGATTTTTCTTCCGATTCTTATGAACCCAATCCCGCAGACGACGGGTAAATGGATGTCCTAAAATGAGGACGTTCTTTGGTGGACAAACTGCTATATGCAGTCACAGATCTAGGTGCCAGATATTTATTTCATATTATGATAAATTAATATGCACTATAATAAAAAAATTAAGACTGTATTTGGAGTGCTTGAAATAAATCGTGGAAAACAGTATTTAACAATTGTGCTGAATCAATACGTTAATTACCAGTCGAAGAGTAAACGTAATTTCGGCTCTTAACAAAGACCTGGTTCAAACCCGGAAGTAGGTCAGATAAACAATCTACTTTATTCCCAATTTAAAGGAATGTAAGGTATCGATACACCACCTGTCATTTAAATAAGATGTTATAAAGTGAATATATCAAAGGAAGGAAATAGTAAAAAATAGATACAAATCAACGAATACATCCAAAAATCCAAGAAAAAATTTCCAAATTGTGTCCAGCGTGTGGCGTGCAAGAGGAGAAACTGGCCGGTAACGTATGCGGTTCAGCTTCTGACCGCTAATCGAGCTAACTCATTGGTCAGCTTCAAGGCGTCAGTGCAGTATTATGTTCTATCACGCGCGCGGGTCCTGTAGCTTATCAGCAGCAGGCTTAATGTTTACAATGTTTGGGTGCAGATTGGTTCACGGAAATATAAATTACTCTATTGCAGGTTCCAATCAATAAATTTCTAAATTCACTTCCGCTCATTGTGTTCTATCGCTGTATAAAGTTTCAAATAAGTCCCTTTAATATTATTTCAATTATGATCCGGTCAATGAAAATCAATAAAGGGAGATAATTTAAAAATAAGCCAATATAGGGTTATTTCTTTTGGACACTGCACTTCCCCCGAGTGTCCTATATTTAATTTGATGAATGTCCTTCAGTACTTTTAGAGTTAAGCTCCGACCTTCGGAACTCTTGCACATTTATAGTGTATATTTAGCTAGTTATTATTGTATTACATTACTTCACAGTGTACGAACACAGACTGTATCCAACCGGAAGTCACCGAATAGGCATACAGTAACTATTTTCAAGTGTACCACATAATTTTATTTCACGTTTTCAAGTAGGAATAGAAAGAGTACAGTAAGTATTCCAATTTCATTTGATACAGAGATAATACCATGTATCAGGAAATATCGAAGTTTATGTTTAACATTGTTTATTTGTTTGAAAATATAGCAAAGAATTGTTGAAAATAGTTCAGTTGTTCTAAAATTGCGATTATTGTCAATTTATCTCTTCCCAACATTTTTAGGCGAAATTTAGTAGCCGCCATCCGCTAAAATGATGTCTTATTCGTAGATAAGTTCCAACATTGCCGTCAATTTATTTCAGTTCTTTTGAAGAAAATACCTTTGTTGCGGTACATCGGTGTATCGATTTGACTGTATGCCTATTCGCTAAGACAATGTATGCAAATCGTAAACCGTTATAAAATGACTGTATGCCTATTCGCAAATATGTCGATTTTATATTTCCAGTTATTTCAGATAGCTATGGCTGAGTGACAGTGCTATTATTGAAATTTGACCTCAACATCCTTGATATCATCAACCACTCCATTACATTTCCCGCTAACAACATTTTAAAAATCAAAGTATAATACACATGCGACTGTGTTTATTCTGTCACAAATGATCTTTACATGGGTTGCAAATTATTGAAGACATTTTATGCTAAATTTGTGAAACTTCTTCTTGGGACATGAGTTTGAGTCCTTGCGTGGTCAAATCTTTTGTCGCTAGGAACAAGGTTATTTTTGCTTATAAATCTTATAATCGATTGTTTCATGACATGTTTCGACGACAGAAGATGATAAAATATGACTCAATCATATGCATTTCATTTACTAAAGAATGCCCCCAATTCAAACAACAACATAGAAATGTAACAAATGTACATGTGTATAATTACAATAAAGGAATAAGGAACCTTAATTGCCTAAAACATCCACATGTTCAATATACTGCATGTTACATCTATTCCGTCCGTCTATTTGTCCCACTATCTGTCTGTTGTCCTACCCCGTATGTTGTCTTATCTTTCCATCTGTAAGGCCGTACACCATGATGTGTACGAGCTTCATTCCGTCAACATTTGTTTTGGCCTCATGTGTTATCGTCATATGAAAATAATGATGGTTTATTGAAAGAAAACAATTCTTCAATGTCAGCAAAAAAGCAATTTTACTTCAAATAAATAGGAAGAGTCTTAGTTAAGCTAATTTATACACAGGTCCATGCTTGAAACAATTTGATAACTTTGAAACCAAAATTAGTAGCGGAAGCAAGAATTACGCTTTTAAATCAATATTACATTTGTTGCGTTCTGTGCAATTATTGTACAATGGTTTTACGATTATCATACAGTAAACAATTTTGGGTTTACGAATAGGCATACAGTGCATATTACGTTTTAACCAGTAATTAAGGCTGTTTCCATTACATGAATGAATGATCGAACTGTAAACAACACTTCTGAGGCAAAGAACTCTCCATACCTTTTAATATTAACCATTTTTATGACGAATGCTCTATGTCGCCACAACGTTTTTAATTTCTCTTTCCAAATACATATAGATATTTTGAATATAACCACGTCTGACAATACCAACATCAAATATAACTATTCTACGATACAAAAAGTTAAATCACACTTACTATGCTGACCTAATTCCTACTTACAATTTGAAATAAAATTACACGGCATACTTGAAAACAGTTACTGTATGCCTATTCGGTGGCGACTTCCGGTTGGATACAGTCTGAGTTCGTACACTGTGATTACGCTGATTCAGACAAAAATATACCAGTAAAAATGAAAAATAAATAAACAATATTTTCGGATTGAAAATAACTTTATACCTCGCAATGCAACATTAAACCAGCCTTTCTTAATTGTAATTGTGTCTAGAAATAGGACGGATGGTTGTTTTACCTGACAGCGTTATATTCAAAACGTCATCAGCTAAGATGCGTAACTAAATCACAGTATCACATTATCACAAATGTCATATGAAAGTTTACAGCCAGGCTCTAACAGTCGTTACTAGACATGCTAGTATTTAGTCTATTTCATGTCTCACTGGTTACAAAGAAATTACAAAATGAAACGGACCTTGGTGATCCTGTTTTAAGTATAGCTTCTCCAATTTATATAATTGTTATGATATTACATTCAATTTGCTAGTCTGTAAAGAGATACGTTTTGCGTACGTGACAGACAATAGCAAATTAAAGTAAGCTGTAAGATTATGCATTTGTGTCTGCATTCACAGACTACACCGTCCCCGCAGGACGCTATATTTTTTAAGCTTTTTCTTCCTGCTATACAACTTCGTTTCCGGGTGGTTAAAGTCTTGCTACATACTTTTTCTTGACCAATCAAATAGGTGATATATCTGAAATAATTGTTCTGATGTGTGGTCTGAAACCCTTCGTGTGCACGATGAAATGCCAGCACCACCATCTTCATAACAGCTGTAGCAGAGTCGTCGGTGTACACAATGTCTGCTCAATATGGTACTTTTTTACAAAATTGCAAAGATATTTCAATGTTGTGTTTTTCACAACTTTGTAATTGGTAAAAGTTTTCTGAACTTTCTGTCTGCATGAAACTTAACTATTTATGTGTTTTATATTATTTTCAGATGTTTGCTCTTTTGTTAGTGAGTGGTACATTGATTGCGCCATACCTTGTATTTGGTGGTGAGTACATCGCTGTTGAAATAATCGCAAATCTTATAATTAAATTATAAATGAAGAGATTTCTAAATGATGAAATAGAACGCACTTCATAACGTCTTTATGAGCATGTTTAACTGTAATCTGCAGTAAAAGTGTATCGATTAGACTTTTACTGAATTTGTTTTGTGCGACGATAAATAAGCCATGAGTGAATGACATCGAAACGTGTGTTTATCAGAAAAGAAAAGTAAAAAAATTAAGATAAACCACGTGACCAAATAGTGTGTATTGGAAATAGACTTGACAGAAACACAAATATGTTAAAGCTTAACCAAATATTTTGTTAACACTTCATGGAATTCCAATTGTCAAAGACGACGTTTCCATGGTAAAGAGATCAAGAAGCCGCAAACAAACTGTGTTTTTTTTTCAAAGTGGAAATTGTGTCTGTATGAAACGACAATCTTATATATAAGAACGCTATATATTTGCCTTATCACAAACATCACGAAAGGATGTTCAGGAGCATTTTAAATGTCTTAAAGGGAAGAACCTTTCACCTGTTTGGTTAATATTCTGCCTGCTCTTACTACACCGCTAAATATCGGCACACAGTTATAAACATTTAGAAATCATGTACATGTACAACATCTTCGGTAATATCTTTTATAAATAAATATTTACTCGGTAACATATTACGGGAAGTTAAGTGCAGGCCTGAATTTGTTTAACTAGTGATTTCATGGATACTCTTTCATGTAGCAGAGCATATAATACCAGAGCGACGTATTGGTTTCATGCATATAATGGAAATGAGGTCAACAGATAATTAACTTCGGATTAACACAAATATACATAGTCACGGGCAACTCATATTTATATCTTTTCCGAAATATAAATAGCCTCAAACTACTTTTAGGCAAAGTTATCTTTTGTCGAAAATTCCCAGATGTAATGTCACTTGACTCCGTTCAGGTTTTTATAAGTTCGTGAATTTTAGTTTCTACTAGCAGTCACCTTTACAACTCTTTTGGATGGTGGACAAATATGGCACTTTAGGTAACTATATGTGCTGGCTCTGTGACACCTTTGGTGGTACAAGTTGTGAAATCTAGCTTTCACAATTTTCATTTTTTGTACTGGGACGATTGTTTAGACAAATGAATCCAATGTACAGTGTTTTTGTACAAATTAAAGACAACAGGGGGTGCTAAACCAGTAGGTTATTGTACAAAAAATACCGCCGGTGAATGTTTCCTTGTATACATGTTGCCGCAGATACAGTGCAAGCATTTTGTATTACGCAGCTGAAAATATGGCTGTATTTGTTATTTCTGCAAGCATGCAAAAGTATTAAAACGATTTGGACTCAGTAAGTCAGCAGTAGTTCTTTGGATAATTCTTAGAAAGTGTCCATAAAGAATTTATAATGTTCATTACATAAAGGATGATTATTAGTTTCGGCGTAACATCACGTTACATTGCACTACTGTTGGTGTTCACGAGTGAATGTAATGTGATATTACACCAATATCAACAATCTTTTTGTTTACTTTATGTTCAAAACTCTACTTTTTTGTGTTAGTTTCAATAAAATGTTGAAAATCGCCGAAAATATCATCAGAAAGCATACCAGGCATGACGTCATATCGACGTGAATGTGAGTAGAAGATTTTTATAATTTCAACAGTGACTTAAGCGGGATATAATATACTGTTATATTTCGATAAACCACTGTTAAAATAAAGTCACATTTCATTATGACATAATATTCAATAAAACCCAAAGATGAATTGAAATTTGTTCTATCAGTGTATTGATATGGTTCTATTTACCACAAAGTAGACGATTTATATAGTATATTTACATGTAGCTCGTACAACCCGCATGTTTATGCATCCACCATAGCCAAAGTAGTGGGGTAGAGGGAGAGATGGTGTAGATGTTAAGGTGTCCGTTTGAGCAACACTGAGTCACGACCCTCATATGACATCAGTGCTTGTTTTTACAATGAAGATGAATTATATCGCTTATGTATTGTACTGACTATAAGTGATAATTTAAATTAATTTATGTAATAATTAATGCGCATTCATAAAATTGTCGGGTTCCGAAATCTGGATATGTTTACTTTCCACCATATTATAATTTCATCATTCTCTACAATTATAGATAAATAACCTTTCTGTTTAGGTTAGGGTATTACATGAAGTAGAAATAAGTTTATAATTTAGCAAAAAACTCCACAAACAAAACCTACGATAACCATAGAATTATTCATGAACAAAACATTTCAGAAAATGATCCATATTGTTTTGGAAACTGTAAATGTTGCATAGTTGAACAATGTGAGAAACAATTTGGATGGTCAAACGTTTGTAGCAATGGATGCATCGACGGTCACAGAGGCGTTAGATGTTATGAGCGGTGTGAATATACAAACTGTAAATCTTGTGGCTCCGATACTGGATCGAAGATATGTACCGCTTGTTATGATGGTTATTTTCTTGGGCCAAAAAAAGACTGTGCATTAGAATGTCCATTAAACTGTAAGTCGTGTACATCAAGCACACTTTGCACTGAGTGTAAGGCAGGTTTCTATGACAAAGATGGCTCGACCACCTGCATGTATGCTGTTTGTCCTGAGAATTGTGATTGTAGTGAGACTAAATGCATAACTTGTAAAACGGGATTCTATGACACATCAACAAACTGTAGTAATGCATGTCCAAATAACTGCGACATATGCATATCACAAGATAAATGTGTTGACTGTAAAAATGGATTTTATAATGGATATGAATACGACAATAACAAAGGTCTTCAACTGAATAACTGTACATACAACTGCAGAAATACATGTTTAACGTGCCAGTCGTATAATTACTGCTCTGAATGTGTGAAAGGAAAGCATGGTCTTACGTGTCATAAAGATTGCTCTGTCGGATGTAAGGAAAATACATGTTTGATTGAATCAGGAAATTGCTATAACTGTGCCAAAAAGTTTCAAGGAGAAAAGTGTGATGCATGTACGGCTGGTTACTTTGGGCAAAACTGCAATGACATATGCCCTCCTCAATGTTCCATGAATATATGTGACAGAAGTACTGGTGCGTGTGTTAATGGTTGCATGAAAGGCTATTCAGGAGATCGATGTTGTACTGAAAGCGAAAACTGCAACAAATGCTATTCGAATACAGAATGCAGAAAGTGTAACTCGGGGTATTTCCAGCATATGTGTAAGGCAAGATGCCCAATTGACTGTAGAGGCTCGTGTGAATTTTCAACTGGCATTTGTGATGACTGTCAAACCAATCGTTTTGGAGCATTTTGTAATTATAGATGTTCGGATACATGCAATATTCCACAGGAAATCAGCGGCACACCATGTGCGCGATCCGACGGTTCGTGTATGTATGGATGTGATGATGGCTATTTCGGTCCTACATGTAACAAAACATGTAGCAGTCTATGTGTTGGCAAAACGTGTATACAGGATAGTGGTGTTTGTGTACAGGGGTGTGATGACCAACATAAAGTGCCAGAATGTGTTGTAAGTTTAGGTAAGCAAATTAAAACGTATTTTCTTTATTCCATATGTAATGCTTCTATCAATAAAATACACATGCGTGAATGATACTTCAGTGTACTGATATATAGTATGTATCTAAGATTTCAGTTCGTATCATACCGCATGGAATGATCTTTTATCTTCACAACCATTCATTCTAGCTTGCTTACTGCTAGAGCTAAGAGATAAAAATACACAGAAAAACTAGGAATGTCATATGGCTTCAGCTAATTAACGCTTTGTTGGTGGGAATCAGGTCTCTAGGAATATATTCAAAATTCATGTTTTAGCTGCTCTTTGAAAAATATTATAATGATACGGAAGAATGGTGACTCACAGAAATATAAAAAGTACAAGCACTGCTTGTCTTTACATAAAAAAGTATTACTTGCAAGCTACCAAATACATGGAATGAGGACAAATACAGCGTATGAATCATTTTATTGTACTTCAAAATGTGTATGGGTAAGCTATGATAGGTTAAAAAGTGATACAAATTGGGTCACGCACTATGCAAAAACTAGTGAAATATAGCTCACAATGCTCCTTCACAAGTTATTGTTTTGTTTATGCTTGTAACTGCAATAAGGTATCGTATCTTACTACGGTGCTCCGTTAGGGCTGTCGTTGTTTCGACACTTTGACCTGCAAAAGACAATTGCCCTAGTGGAACACCGTGTTAAACAGATAAGAATGTGCTTGTGCGATTCAATATTATCATATATATTTAAAAAAAGTTTGAGGTATGTACATTCGGTTTGAAAACTACGTCCAGCTTTCAGGTAATACTATTTTGCAGTTTTAGGTATTGGGATAGTGGCGCATCATAGTTTCAATTACATCGAATTGTCATTCCTTTTCACAAGGCAACTATTTGGTAATATTCAGGAATCTGTCTTATTTGTAGCACAGAAATTCTTTTCGCGAGTTTTTGTTTTGATTAGTCCACTAAATGCAATTCATCTTTAATAATTTCCTTGTAAATATGTGACAATTTTCCGTGCACGAAAGTAGGTATAGCCTCTTTAACAGTAAATGATCAACGGAATGCTTGATTTACCCTACAATGAATTTTGAAATATAAATATCGCATACATGTATATATCAAATCAGGAAACTTACTTTATGTATCAGAGTGTGTTTATTTTGAACGAACAATCTTCTGTAGCGACAAAAGATGATAACAATGGGGACATACCGGTCTATGCCGCAGTACTCGGATCTATGTTTGCCTTGTCAGTGTGTATCAACGTAGCGGCAGTGATCTTTCTTGTCCAGCAGAGGAGGAAGACCTCACGATAGTATGTTATACATGTACATGTATTTGTTTCAAAATAATTAAATTAAGTTCATAAAACAATAACAACTGTTAAATTTAAGAACACATATAATCAGTCATTGAATAATTATTGAACGATGTCATTGATTAATCGAAATACTTGTAAAGATGTTAGTGTTAAAGATAATTGTCAATGGAGGCAATAATTAAATTAGACCGATCAAGGACATTATAAAGAAACAAATGATTTATAGAAATAGTATGACTTATTTTTTAACCTTTTATCCAATTTTATATTTTAGTGAAGCGAGGAGACAACCACGGGATGTAACTTATGAAAACCAGCTGTCTGTTCAGTCAGGAACCTCATTAACAGATGACAGTAAATACTTGTAGATCATATACTTTGCTATGTAATTAACATAACAACATATGTAAATTCATCTTTGCTTAATAAGTGTTTCATAATACCGTTTGTAATTTTATGTAATAGTTGTCCTATATGTATAAGAAATACATAATATGTATATCAATATATGCCTTTATATTTATGCAACTTATTTTAGAAACAAATGTAGAATCGTCTACGAAGTCGACTGTCTACGAACTGATCAACAAGGCAAACGGTAATTTTGATTTTTCGATAATATGTGTTTCATACGTTTTGTAATCATGCGAGAGTGAAATATGGTCTGACTGTAACATAAATTAAAACGATAATTATACTTGCCAAATTAAGAGCGCATAACAAAGAAGGCATTCTGTATCCAATGCAAAATTTAATGCTAAACTGATTGGAATTGGTCAACACATACAGGAACAAATATATATTGAAAACTCTTTTGGGATTTATCATTTACCATAAAATAGTCAAATCGGTAACGAAATTAAAGTATATAAGTTTGATAAATACAGTGATATAAGAGTTTCAATGTACTGTTTTTGTGCTCAGAAAAGAACCATATTACGGAAACGTATATTGACCTCATATATATATGTTCTACATTATCTTAAGTTATCAAGATATGCGTGTGACTAAATAATTTGTTGAAGTATAACATAAGGGAATCTAGGAGATATTTGTGCTGGCTGTTATTTTTAGTAGATGAAGGCTGTAAAGATCAAGTATTCCAGTTTGTGATGTTATTCGTCAGCAAATATAATCTTATGAAAATAAGCTATTAAATTAACTGCGAATAAACATAAGAAAACTATTTGATATGTACTATACTAATGAGTTGAATATATCCTGCCCCCAAAAAATGACAGGAAAAACAAAGATATATTTCTTCATCATAATATGTTAAAAGATAAGATGAATGCATAAAGATGGCTTTCGTAATGCTCTATTCGGTTAAATAGAATATAAAACAATAGTGTTACACTGGAAGAGAAGTCATTATGTTTATCACAAGAACAGTTTAAACGATCCTAAGTTCCCACACTTTGTTTCATGCATTGTGATGAAAGAGATTATGTAAAACAATTAAATGTCCATGACAAGGCATATCGCGTTCCGACCTTGGTTTAAAGGGATATATTTGGCCACTGTGTGTAACAAAATATAGTATACCTGTGCAATTATACAGCTCACACTGTAAACAAATGTCTACATAATGATTTCCATTTTCGTCAATGCTTCAAAACGCATGTTACTAGGTATTGCTTCATGTTTCAAGCTCATAATGAATGACTACTAAATCAAACGGACTTTCCATACACTTTAAAGAAATATGTAAGGTAACAGTCTTCGATTCATTATAAGACATTAATTTGAAATAAATGCTTAATAAGTTAATATCACAATTAATATGTTTATATTTACAGATGTAGAGCAGGACTATCAGCAAATATCATCGACAACGGCAAGTAGCTACTTAAATAGGAGGTCTTGCATCACTGATAAGATGTAAATGACAGTTGCAAATAGAAATGATCGGCGAATGTAGGAATGAAGCTTAAAGCGAGCTATAACCTTGTCGTCACTGTTGCAAATTTGAAATTTCAAAGAATGTCAGTAACGATACTTACCATGTACATTGTACCAGACTGAATACAAGTAACTCCCAGGTAGGCAATGCTTGCCAGATAATTCAGAAGTAGTTATGACAGACCTAAAATGTGTCTTGGCTTAGTTGTTGTTCATAAGTATCTTTAGGCAAGAAAACTGAATATACGGCTAAATTTCATTTTTAAAGATAGGACTAGTCTAAATTGTAATGGATGGAGTGTTTGACTAAAGTTCTGGTACGCTTTGACACCACACACGGGTATGAACCTGTGTCGTTTCTTATTATGAAATATCATCCGTTACAGCGGTGTTCATCGTTTAATAAACACTGATTTGGAGTACTGTTACGCAGTAATTAGCCACGAAGGCTGGAGGCCTAAGTGGTTAATAACTGCGCATCAGTACTCCAAATCAGTGTTTATTAGACGATAACAATGCTAAAAAAAGGATGTTATTTCGATTTTAACCTGACCATATATTATAAAATATGAATAAATGCAAAGCGTTAGTTTCTACGCGAACGTTCATTTAACGTCATGCGGTGCAATATGACGTCATTTTTACAGCATATCGGTTCCCGCGTTGTTTAAGGTTGTATATACTCTTTGTATATAGAGACAAAATCGTGAGTCATGTAAGAATGTAAAATAACAAGTACTTGTACATTTTATAATAAAATGTTTTTTTTTCTGTTTTACAGACGACGACCACGCAGGAAACTAGATATTGAATTAACATTACCCTTTTTAAGCAGCGAAATTTCGAAACAGGATTACAACGTACAATTCAAAACAGAAAAAGTCACTCGTAGACGAAGAGTATTTATCCTTGACATATCGTCTCACAAAGTTACTGCAAGTTTATCGACTTCTTATGGTGATTTGACTTAAAATACGCAATTAACAAGCTCACTATTGAAAGAACAGAGCACGAAAAATAACAGTTTTGGCCTGGACCATCTATTTTTTAAATGCAGCATTTTATGAAATATATTTGCGTTCCAATAATTTTTTTTATCTGGTTAAGAAGGCAATAACCTGATTATTTAGTTCACTCCTGGTTTATAATTTCACCTTTACACTGTCATGTGACGCAAATGAGTGACTCTGTTCGCAATAACATGCAATTTTGAAGAATGTCAGTTTATGATATATATTGACTTGTACTATGTAACTGATTTAAATCTCCATATTTCAAGACAGTTGGTTGTTTTAACTATTGTCGGCTAAATCAGTTTTATAAGTTAAACTTTACCGTTAAATTATAAGATGTATTTAATGTTATTCTACATAAATTCATTATAAAGCAACTAGCGTAGGTTCCTCTATATTTTACTTATTAATTTTGGATAATGTTTTATTAATTTGTACTTCTTTCTCTAAGATATTGTATACAATTATTTTATGAAATAAATTATATTTCTTTACTTTGTTCCTGGTTATTCACTTTAATAATTATGTTGTGCTAATATCTGGCGACTGAATTATGAACATATTTTAGTACATCATGCAGTAATGTGGTACATATAACCTTTGACGATTGGATGAATAAATCAGCTTTAATATAAATACGAAAAACACATGAGCAGACGAGCAAAACAGAATTCAAGAATATGTTTTGTATTTTATGTAATTACGAAAGCATTTGTTAAAAAGAAATACATGCCTTATCATAAAATTAGGATCATTGGATCGAGTTCAACTACCGTTCATGTCTCCTTATGTGAAGAAGTTTCGTTCGGAGGATAGGCATGTAATGCATGTCATTCCCAGAAACGATTGTTAACACGGAACCGTCCATCGTAGGCATACATACAAGATAATAGATGCAATTCATAAACTTGTAAGGTCACCTGATCATAGCAACGATGAAGTCTTGTTAACACTCTTTGTTTGTCGTATGCCCGTTGTCGTTCCATCATTTTCTTCAAACGACATCTCAGAAATAATCTAATGGCACTGAGTGAAACTTGCCATAGATGTCCCTTTACCTGCTTCCGCAGTTATTGCGTACAATGGCAACCAATAGGAATATTTTAATCTTGTCGAATACCGCAAGACCAAGAGCTTATGTAACTGCAGGGAAGCATTGTCAAATAGTCTTGCATTGTATTTGAAATAATGTCCTGCGGGTTGAAATTTACTCCGCCGACAGACAATTGATTAAAAAAAAGACTTATGTACGAACAAACTTTGAAAATCATCCTGGTCTTTACCGCGATGCCAATAGCCATTTCGTGTATAGCATTATAGTGGTCCACTTTTAAATTGATTTCTGTAATCTCTCTGTGATCTCTGTAATGCTTTATGGAAATTGTGAACAAATCTTGTCCTCTGAAACTTTCGTTTGATTTTGAAATAATTTTAATAAGAATGATTCGTATCTGACTTCTACGGAAGCCCAATAGTGCCACTTTGTTTTTTCTAAATTGATTTTTTTCAACATAACTCAGTTGAAAATTCAAGACAGTTTGTTGAAATTCCAGATAGTAAGTTATTGAATTTTCAACACAGTATCTTGAATTTTCACAATAGTATCTTGAATTTTCAACATAGTATCTTGAATTTTCAACTTAATATCTTGAATTTTCAACATAGTATCTTGAATTTTCAACTTAAATAATTTGTATTAATTTACTTTGATGCTGGTTATCACAATGTTTCTCAACCTTGTGCTGTGTATAAAGCGCCCAGGGTATCCAACTTCATTGTCACATATGTTATGCTAAAATTTGATGAAGTTGAAAATTCATGATAGTGAGTTGAAAATTCAAGATACTTTGTTGAAAATTCAAGATACTATGCTGAAAATTCAAAATACTATTGTGAAAATTCAAGATACTATGTTGCAAATTCAAGATACTAAGTTGAAAATTCAACTTACTAAGTTAAGAATTCAACATACTAAGTTGAATTTTTAACTTAGTATCTTGAAGTTCAAAATTCAAGATACAAATTAAATTTTCAACTTAGTATCTTGAATTTCAACTTAGAATCTTGTATTTGCAACATAGTATCTTGAATTTTCAACTTAGTAAGTTGAACTTTCAACTTAGTAAGTTGAACTTTCAACTTAGTATCTTAAATTTCAACTAAGTATGTTGAATTTTCAACTTACTATTTGAAAACATCAATTAAAAAAATAAAACAAAGTGGCACTGTTGGGCTTCCGTAGACTTCCAACCAAAATTGTTCAAAGAGATATTAATTTAATAAAACTAAAAATATTTTGTTTTTATTTTCAGAATATTGAAAAAAAATTAAAGCAATGATTTTCAAAGTTGTTGAAAAGATATTGGTTCATTTTAAACTTAATTTCCCGAAATGACTCAGTACTGTTTCTTGCAGTGAACTCTTGTCCGAAAAATGACAGACCACTGACATTGAAAGTGTCTGGGTAGTTGAATGGAACTAAGGAAATCAATCTTCGGTAATCACGCCTTACTGTTTCATACAGAGCATAAAAAGTTATAAGTTTGTATAGAACCTAGATCCTTAGAACCCTGAATCTGATTTTCTAACAGGAATCAAATACTCTCTAGATACAAAGAGAGTTATTACACATACAGGTATACTAGATTTTGATATAAAACAAATTGGTCGTCAAAACAAAACTTCAGCTAAAAAATATTGCATCCTCAAAGAATTTGAAAAATACAGCTCGGTTCTTTCTAATTTTATTTATTCTAATTTACCTTTTCTTGATTGCGACTTTTTGCATACACAAAAATAACAAAAGTACAAAAAATGTAACCCGCAATTAAAATCCAAATAAACAATTTCGAACCGTTCAGAAGTATATCATAAGTGTTCATTGTTTTCACAGTGCAATATTTTAGTCATATACTTAGTTACTCAGACTGAAAGCAACCTCGAGTTATTAGACATGATCCTGCACTTCTGATTATCTATTTATAGGTGTGTGGATAAGTATGCTAGCTGTTGAAGTGAGCAATGAATAGGATGACTCGAGATCAAACTTAGTATTTAAACAATGGTTGTTAATATTGTATTGCATTTTTCAGCTTTACTCTTTTGTAATGTGTAGTCACGTTTGTTTAAGTGCAAATATGTATAAACTCTCTAGATGGTGTTAATATACATGTATAAGCCTTTGAACAATGGATTGAATAATGAAGGCGGTAAGAAAGATTGTGTTTGCACTTGAATTTACATGAAACTTTCGAGCAATGCAGTGTTGTATTTTGTACACATATTGTTACAATACAAAACCTTTAAAACAGAAGTTTTAATTAGAAATAAGAAAATTGTTTGTTCAAAGTGGCTATGATACATATTAGTAAAGAAGGATGCGCAAAACACAACCAATGCTTTAAGCACATTTAAAAGAAGTTAAACTGAATTAATTCCTTTATTCAGGATAAAGCCGAAAAGGGGGTCAATTTTTGACAGAGACAATCTTTTTAAAGGTTCCAGTTTAAAAGGATAAAGCGCACACACGAATGTGGTTATAATTTTGGTAAGATTATTGTTCGGAGTGAAGATTTGTTGTGTCTTCTTGAATAGTTGTATGGCCACTTTATAGCTTTAAATGTTTTGAATGTATTTTACATGTCACAGTAAGGTATACTCAGTAGAATAAGTTAAGAACCAGGTCATGTATGAGTTAGGATTTTCTTGAATCATTCAACTAGTGTTAATTTTACGCTGATGTGATGTTATTAATTAATCATATTCTAATGTAAGCATCAAATCGAGAAGCTTTTGATTTAACAGCTCATGAAACCTCCCAAAGGCCGAGGAAGAGGGAAATTGCCACTTGTTATGCTTCACTAAAGTAGCAACATCATAGGTTTAAATAAAAAAATATTGAAATTAAAGAATACATTTGTTTGATATTAAGCACAAAATTAATGTTCTTTATCATAAATGTCATTAAGTCTGAACAAAAAGTTAATTCGTTGTCTTCAGGAAAAAAACTTGCGTTGTCCGCAACAAGATTTGAATTTGCCTTTACAATGATTGGACGCTTCTCCATTGGCTGTGTCACAGCTGTACACGCTCTAGGTATCATTGGACATCAGGGGGGAATTCTGCATGTAATGTTTTATATAGAACAGTTTCATATATACATTTATACGTTTTATGCATAAATAGTTGAAAGTTTCATCCCATAGTAAAATGTTATCTGTTATTAATTAGTAGTCCCATAAATGACGTATATATGGTTTGCTAGGAATATTTATTTGTTAAACATACTCTACATAAAAACTATGAAAATGAATTGCATTTTCACAGCAAAATAACATTCTTTTCTGGTATGTATCTATATAGATAAATGATGTCTCTTAGAAACAATGTTTTCTGATATAACTAACTGGCCATTGTCGCAGTTTCATACAAACAGTAAGGAAAGACATATACTCTCATGTACATATAGAAAATGTACAGGAGGAACATACAATGACAAAATGCTTAATCCTTCACTAAGGCAAAGACAAAGTAACATATTGCAATAACATAAGGAGGCAGTAAGTTATGGTTCTTATGACTAAGCTTTAACAAAATACCGTCAAATTTCCTCTTTAAAAGATACCTGAAGTAACAAATAACTCAACTTCAATAGCTTGAAAAATACTTTGTTTTTGTAAACTAATGGCACTTAGACATGAATTGTAGCGCCTGGACACCATTAGCAATTTTAATCATTGCCTACACAAACTACCTAAACTTTGCATGTCAAGACATTTGAAAACTAGTTCGCAAAAGGTGACCGAAAATTAACGTTGAATTTCTTTAAGGTGACTTTAAAGGGCCTTCCTTTTCCCCCCCCCCCCCCCCCCTATTCTTGAAAGATATCTGTTGTAAGATAAACACTATTGTAATTATATTTGTTTAGGAATTAACTTTTTGCAGTTATATTCAAAGTAGGACCATAACATGCCGAAAAATTTTTATGCACTTCAGTAATTAAATTTTCCTAAAAAATTCCGCATTGACCAAATTTTCAATAGCAAAATCAAAAGTGGTACTTAGATTATTTCGAAAAACTTTTTCATCTAAATGCATTTGAAAATATTCCAAGTGCAAAACTTTCTATTACACATATCTGATTGTAGCTAGTCAATATTGTAATTAATTTGTTTGATAATTGCAGATATTTTCAAGTTTAAAAATTCCCTTTTTCGCAGTGAATGAATATAACAACAACAAAATTCCCTATTTGAAAGACTCAAGGCCCTATTAACCCATACAAACAAGAATTGTGCTTCATAAACCGGTTTCTGTGTTATCCAGATTTTAAGTAAGGCAATGTGTTCATGATGATTCTACCTTTTTGAATAGCTTGTAGGCATAATTATAAATCTTTAACCACTTGCAACACTATTTCAATGGATACAAAAATGATAGAATGGATGATACATGAAAATCCCTTCAGAGTGCCCCCCCATTCCTCAAACAAGAACTAGAGCATTGCAGTTATAAAAACAAGAACCCTATATACCTATAATGAAACAATAATATTATTAAAGTGCACTTCTATACTAGATAGAGCTGGGACAGGAAGAACTTTTGTTCCCAGGTATCCTCTTTATCGCAGGTACCAGAGTATCCGTTGTCATAACTTTCCCTTTAATTAAGATTAGGAAAGTTGTCTTTCTTCTGGCAAGAACGTTTCTCAGTATTCAAGTCTTTTAAGCACTGCTGGACAAACTAAAGCAAAGCAGCAATCAAATCTTGATCCGTCAGTTGCATTGACTTACTTGGATAATAGCACCCCGATTGAAAAGAACAATGGATTCATTCACATTATGCTGTTATAATCATGGGTGCAAATTAATTTGCCCTCTGGTTATGCAGTTTGTGTCTCTTATTGAGAGTCCACGTTTATCGCATGCACAAGATGAAAAGAAATCCAAAACTTGTTTCACTTAAATTTCCGACCTAGATCGCCGATAAATTGTGAGAAAATCTTGGACGCTAAAGACAATGTTCGATATGGATAAATGTAAAGTAATTTTATGTTACGACATTGAGTCCTTATTCCAGATACAAAAATTATTTTGTCACACATTGGGGATTTGCCTAGCAAATTTAAAAAATACCAGAGAACATGGCATAGTTTATTTTCTTGAATACACTGCTCTTTTGTAAGGAAAAAACTCACGAATTATCGCCGATTTTCTGTGGGTACTTTTAAAAACAACATTGTTAGGCAAATAATTCAAAGATAGTTATTTTGATAAAAGTTTGAGTCCAAAATATTTGAGGTTGATCAATTTCCTGCGAAGTTTCTTGTAAAAACACCAGCAGAAAACGCAAAGAACTTGAATGTGAGTGGATGTTATCTTTTATACAAAGGCCACGAAGTGAAATTGAAAATATACCAAAATCGCGCTTTTCACGTGTTTGCATCCTTAAGTAAGTACATGCTTGAATTTTTTATGTGTCTGCATTTTTTGTGCAGAAAGGGACGCGAAACACTGCTTCATTATTTACTGTCGAGGCAGACTTTTTCTCTATTTAAAAAGATCAAAACAATTTTAATATGTAGCTATATATTGAACGGGTACCGCTTATTGACAAAGTACCCGGGTAGTACTGTGGTAGCCTTACCCGACCCGATACTAGGGTACTAGACCTAGCTCTAATACTAGATCAATCTTACAAAAGATGCAGTTTGAACTTAAAGTGACATTATGCGCATTTTTTTCAAGTAAAAATCCAGCTGAATATGGTGTGTGTACAAAGGCGTAGAGGAAATAATAGCTTTTAACCCAATACACCAAACTCTTCACGCTACCAGTATGAAATAATAACTTTCCAAATATTGATTTTCTTATTTGAATGCGAGAGCCAATTTAAGAAAAGAACAACTGCATGCAGGAGTTGCTTCCCTTCCACTGCCGAAATCCTACCAAATCACCAACTACACATTCAACTATCATTTTATCAGTCCGATTTTATTATATCAAAACCAACAACTTCAAATACTAATGCGGCATAATCATTAATTTAACATATTTAAATGAACAGCAACCAAAAATTGCTTTTATAAAACTGTCACCAAAAATACACTATGTGCAGTAAGATGCGCATAATGTCACTTTAAAATGATGCAAAATAACCAAAATATCTGCGAGTGTCTTGTTCACACAGAACGTTTTATCGCTACCTAAAAAGGTGTACTTTTAATAATCGAAACAGCCCTCGATGAGACTGTATCATTACACCCGTACCTTTCAGCATACATGTGACTGATATTATGTATCAACTTTGGTCGCATTGCAGAGATTTACAGAGAATAGTTCACGGGATAGAACAAGACTTCCAGATTGAGAATTGTGTCTACAGTACCTTTTATTAAATGTACATTCTAACTTGACTCACGATTTTGTCTCTTCATACAAAGAGTAGAAAAACTATGTTATATTAAACCATAAACAACGCGGGATCTGATATGCAGTAAACATGACGTCATATTGAGCCGCAAGACGTTAAATGATATTGTGCTGCAAGACGTTAAATGAGTGTTCGCGTAGAAAATAACGATTTGCATTTATTCACTTTTTGTAATATCTGGTCATGTTAGAATCGAAATATAGCATCCTTTTCAGCATTGTCATCGTCTTATAAACAATTATTTGTCATTTTGATGCGCAGTTATAAACCACTCAGGCCTCAGGCCTTCATGGCAAATTACTACGTATCAGTACTCCAAATCTTTGTTTATTAAATGATGAGCACCGCTGGAACGGATGTTGTTTCATAAATGAACAATAGAAAAATAATCTCTAATCTTACTGTACTGTACAAGTTCAATCAGTAGATTTGTAACAAAAGAGAATACATCCTTTAAGTATGACTATGAGAAAAGGGAACAAACATTAAGGACAGTAAGTGATTTCATTTGGTGCGTCATGGGAATGAACCTGAAATTCCAGGGTATTTCCAGTTAACCTATAAAACTAAGTTACAACCAATTAGCATATAATTTAAAATCCTCTTACAACCATTATCTTTATTTAAACAACAACAGATTAGCTTTTGTAATTACCTGTACATTGGTCAGCACAATTTTTGAGTGGATTGAGTGGCAATAAGTTAATTATTACATTGCTTAAACAGTCAAAATGTTTTCCTTTGCCATAATTAATCAATGCATTTTTGATGGTTTTAAAAACTTATGTAAGCCATTTTGTGCTGCTATGTTGAGGGCTGAGGCATTAAAGTGATTGGGAAATCTTGTAACTGAGTAAGAACTTCAATGGGTTGTTAGTTTAAGTTCTAGTGTTCAACTTTTCTATTTTTCTGAATGGTTTACAAAAGAACAAGACATTCTTTCACGGTAACAAACAGACTATGTTTTCTTGGCTGGATTACCCTTCTATAAAATATTAACTAATTTTCTACAGTATGATGGAAGCCAAACATGTTTTTCAACAACAATTTACATTTACTTATTATGTTGAGAGTCAATCTCAAATGAGGAAAATTTAAATGGGTTAATCCCATCAAAATTAAAGTTGAGCATGAAATTTGATGAGAGTGTTAGCTTTCGTTAAGTCTTACAGCTTGGCAACAAAATAAAATGTTGCGTTGGCAAAGAGTTTGTATTGTAACGTAAATATTCTTTTGAAAGTCAGATTTTTAAATTATACAGGATAAGGGGCTTCAAAATTTTGATATTAATAGCTTTAAATGCTTATACATGTAATTGCAAAATGTAGAAAATACAAAAATGTACCTGTACAATATCTTTCAGCTGAATATTTCCACTTTTAAATTACAGAAAAGTTTGCAGGATTGTTATGTTTTGTCTTTTTCAGTCTTTTTTGAGTTCTTAAGGACTACAAAAGTATGGGCACAATATGCATTTGTATCAGCATCCAAGTTCCAACACAATGTCATGCGGCTTCATAATAGTATATTTCAGTCATTTTAAGCTGTAAATCCGAGCTGTACATCTTAAAGTATCTAGCAGAAGTCTGCAAAGGTTTTGTTATCACAAAATCTGAAAGTTTGCAATTTATATGTCACTTAGTACTTTTTCGTAGTCAGCAATTCACTGACTTTACAAAAAAAATAATGCGAAAAAGTTCTATGTACATGTAACTTGTTTTATGGCCTATATGTTTTATTAAAAAATGAACATGGACAAATGTGAGTACTGAATCATCTCATTGCTGAAAGATTTTAAAAAATGATATAAAAATCAATTAGATGTTTTTCGCACTCAATTTTTGTCGAAAATAAATCATTTATGAGTGCGAAAAAGTTCTAAGTGACGTATTTTCAAATAACTCTTTTATTCATAAAATAACTTTTGCAAATCACTGCTTATTTCAAAGACTATTCTAAGTAAAACTTTTAAACATGACGTAATTATTTGCAGCAATAGAAAGATAAAACAGTGTTTTGCCTCTCCTGTAAAATTTTGTGAAATGCACTTGGAACTTTTTTGTATTCACCCCTCGATGTGTTCAATAAACGAAAAATGATAAATAAATACAATTTCAAAGAAGAACCTATGGCGAAAATGCCTTACTTTACCATAATTAATCAATATAGAAGCATTCTGTAATAAATCGCATCCACCCTGTCACGTACTACTTTTAACATGATTACGGAGGCAATATTTATGTTTAAAGGTTCGAAAAAACATGGAGATCTTTTTCCGAAAAGGAACATAAATCTCTATAATATGTTGTTCAACGATACTGTTGAAAAAGAAACCTTTTTGGACACTTTCCTTCGTGACAAAGCGAAATAATTACGAAAGAAATGCATACGTTGATATTGTTTTGGAGTATGGTTGTGATATGCGTTGGATAATGAATAACAATAGCGAAACCCAAGTTCAACCTTTTACTATCGTCATGTACTCAAAACTAACAACAAGTGACGTGACGTCATAACGACGGACCGCTCATAGACGTCACGTTACAAATGGCGCTTACGTTAACGTTACTATTTCCCAACATTCTGGGGGCCGCGAAATGCAATAAAAGTCCAATGAAAGAAGTTCTGTTAATGAAACATAAATGCTGAAATAAAAGTTATAATTATGCATCATATAAACTCATATCGCTGTCCAAAATTACTTACTAGAAAGTCTTACCCAATCTCAATACCTGTACAGTTCAAAAATTGATATGAAATAATGGCACTGTATGTTCATTTCTCTCTATTTTACGATACAAGCGTTAATCAGTTGAATTCACTTCCAGTGGATACAATTTTGTGATGGGTCTATTTGTCAGTTTTTTCCAGTACGAATTTTCGCTGACCTTATAAGTCCGTCGTTACCCCTGACAATCTCCTCGACAACAGCTAATCTCCAGGAACTACGCGGTGTTTCATTATAGACTTGTACCACACTACCAACCGAAATGTTTTGACTGTTTTTACCACTGACTGTGTGGTGTTCACGTAACGCTGTTAGGTACTCCTTCCTCCAACGGTCACGGAAGTGGTCAATTATCGTCTGCTGCACTTTAGCACGTTTTTGAATGTCATTTCGGGTAATACTGGTCATCTCCAGGTTACTGCTCGTAATATCACGATATGGTAGGGTCGTCACTCGTCTTCAATATAGCAGATGTGCCGGTGTTATGACTTCCGCCAACTCGAACTCTGAACTGACGTATGTAAGTGGCCTATCATTAAGCGTCGCCTCAATTTCGGTTATTTAAGAAATAATCTATGGCTTGGAGTGCTTTATCGAAATTGAAGCATTCTCCGGAGGTGATGTGCCTGGCGGAGTAATTCACGAGGGCGAAGCCCGAGTGAATTATTACGCAGGCACATAACCGACGGGAAATGCTTCAATTTCGATAAAGCACTCCAAGCCATAGATTATTTCGATTCTTAAAGCCGATTTTTTAAAAACTATCGTTACTACTACGAACCTTTTTTCAGTTCGGCGGTAATGTGAAAAACAGTATAAATAGTAGCTGTTGGAATTCACTCCCTATTCGGGCAACCATTCAAGATATCAAACATAACTATATTATACAAACTTATTTTAGTTTAATCATCTAATACATAAAATACAAAAAGAAATACCTGACTGACATTACACAGAAGACGTCAGATTCAGAACCTAACAAAGCAGCCAATCGATTTAAATGCGTACCGTTAATTTGAACTGTACAACGTTTTAACGTGGAGTAATGACGTCAGTGTGATGACGTAAACGTTTCATTCATAGTTTTGTCTCCCGGAATCAAAACATTACATGACTGTTAATCCTGAATTTCTTGGTCTTATTTAAGGAAAACAAGGTGAGGGTATTCTAAGGCTTACTTTACGCAATCAAAAATAATATTAAGGTTCTTAAACAAATCTTTTTCATGCGACTGATGTATTTATACTGATATTATTTCCATTTCTATATTTTTTTTGTGCGCGGGAGTAAATTAGAAAAGTCGGAAGGAGCTACTTCCATGTCCGAAACTCCGCCTACTTTTCCGAGTGCTTTAATCATATTAATGCACTCGAATTGACTATAGAAATATACCATAGGCATATTAGAATATGGTCTGTAGCATTTCAAATGTAACGTTTGAACGTCCAAGTACTTTCTTCAACAGTTTTTGTTAGGCTTTTTGTTAGGCCTATCAATCGTTCCCAGAAGCCTCCGAACCATGGCGCTCTCTTAGTGATGAATTCCCATCTCGTGCCTCTGTTTAAAAGTTCATCATGTACCGACTCGGAGAGTTGCTGCAGGAAAGTAGACGCCGATATAAAGGTAGTACCGTTATCAGAAACCATTAGATACGGCAAGGACTTCCGGCTAACAAATCTTCGGAACGCTTGGATGAACGCATCTGCAGTCAAATCAGGCACGAGCTCTAGATGTATCGCACGTATACTTGTGCACGTGAACAAGCAAACATAGGCTTTACTTTCACTTCCGGTAGGGTTCTTGACGTATAAAGCTCCCGTGTAGTCAACACCGGTCACGGAAAAAGGCGGGCAATCATGTACTCTATATTTCTTTAAAGGTGGCGGGTCTGGAGTAGAAAATGGCTTGCCTTGTATTTTTCTGCAGGTCACACATTTCCAGATTACGGACTTCACACACTGCCTAATCGCAGGTATCCAGTACCTTTGTCGTAATAGTGTAATTGTTGCACTGGTTCCAGAGTGTTGTATTTCGTAGTGAGCGTCTAACACTATGAGTCTGGTCAAATGATGCTTCGCTGGTAACAGAACTGGAAATTTCGTCATTTCACTGAGTGGTGCATTATGGATACGTCCGCCACATCTCAAGAAACCGTCTGTCTTGGATCAGTATCTTGGCTCGTACAGTCACGGGTGTAAGTAGACCTAATGGGTCGTATATTTGTTAAGTCTGGCGCAATATTTCTCGTTTGGTCATATTCTGTGACGTCACTGTTATGGGGTTTGCTGGAAATCCTATGTCGTCTGCCGGGGTATTCCAATTCATACCAAGTATCTTAGTACACTGTTTCGGGTCTAGAACTTTTTCTGATTCTGCTAGCCTTTTCAGTTTTTCGCTGTTTGACGTCCACGCTCGTAAGTTAAATCCCGCGCTTGACATAATATCTCGTGCATCACGGAAGTAGTGCAATACGGTATCTAGTCCAGTCAGGGAAAGTTATGACCTAGACAAAATTGCAAAAGAATTTCTTTTTGCACTATGCGAAATAAACCTTTGTAAAGATTTTATAGCAAAAAGTCCCGCTATTTTGCTAGTGCAGTAAGTGAAAAAAATGGACTTAAATGTTTTGAAAATGCCATTCTGCGACATGTCCCTGATACGCTACCATACCTACGTAATAGTTACAAAATTGATGACGTCACGGAACTATCATGGCGGAGGATACTTTGTTTATTTTGTGATTAGCGAAGAGGAAATCGATTATCGCATCATTTTGAGGTATTTATATAGGTTATTAATATTAGTAATTATTTATGCAATAACAATGTTTATTAATTTTGACGGTAAACATACGTACACAAGTTTGCGTGAAAGAAATCTGCAGATAATTACGTTGATAACACTGGCGACCTTGAGAATGTTTAGAGACGAAAAAGTATTTTTTTGTTTTGTTTTTGAGGATATATCCCGTTTATAATTAGCAAAGTAAACAGTTTCCGACATTTTGACGTGAGTTGGTGTACAAAAACAGAAAAATAGAGTCCTGAATCATGTGGTGGTTTTCGAAAATAAATTCAAATACGGAAGCGTAAAATGGTCATAATTGAATAAATTCACGGGTCTTCTTGGAATTTCACGAACTTTTTTACATATATTTGTGAATTTGATACAGACAATGTGTATCCGAGTGTCAATAAGATTTTTCAAATCATTCTCACGACATACACCATCGAACCAGTGTGTTGCTGGACAAAAGGCATAACAGTACATTTCTGGAGGATTATGCAAAAAAAAAACGTTAAGTGTGAAGTTAATGGAAATAATGTGACTGCAAGTAACTAGGAGAAAAGTCAATGGAGTCACTTCGCGGGCGTTTGGAGTGAAAAATCGATCGCGGGACTTCGCGTTTTTGCGGTATTTTGGCGTGACTTCGAGTGTTAATATCTATTCATAAAAAACTTTGGTAAAATACACCTGTAAAATCGACCTGTTGCATTTAAATCCATTGAATCACAATCAGATAAGACATCGCCGCCGACGTATTTTCGTTGCGAATCCCCGCTAATGTATACTATCACAGCGTTATGCATTTTCTTATTGTTTCAAAAAGTATTGAGTTATTATTTATCAAAACCTAAAATATTTTCACCTCTATGCTGATTTAAAATATCTATTCCGTTAAAAATCCGCTGTAATTGTTTCATTGGTCCCTTAGCATTTGTCACTCGCGATAAGTGTGAAAAATATAGCCTGTCAGAAAGGATGACGAAATTAACCCAGTCAATTTTTGATAAAAAAAAATGCAAATTCAAGCTATATGAACAGAACAGAATATGATACCACTTATGTGTTAATTCGATAATGCAAAAGTATTTATCAATTAACATTAAAAAAGTTCCAACTGTTCTTTGATTAAAACAAAATTCTGTTTTACGGAAGCGTGTCCGTTTTTATATGTCATTTATTGTTTGAGTAACGTTTGCCGAATAAATTATTTTACTGCAACCTCTTTTTAATCATAAGGTGTTACGAGATCTAAGAAAATCGCCTACGCTAGATTGTACATGTGAGTTTTGATTTATCTTAGTGAAGCTCGTGGCATCAAAAAAGCCGGGATTTTGACAGTTTGAGACAAAGACAATAGTCTGATATTTTTTTATTATCAAATTAATAGTTTGGAATAGATAATGTTATGAGTAAGTTTCCTTTTTTGGTGATACAATATATTGAACCCGCTATACAAATGTACGTCGGTCGCCAAATATTTTTCAATTTAATATGCATAAAACACAAAACAATTCGCATGTAGACACATTTCAATCGAATATAATAAATTTGCCGTAAACCCATTCATTTATCTGTGAAACCACTCGAAGTGCCGCGATTTTACTCTCGCGAAGTGACGCGATATTTCTCCGTACTCGAAGTCACTCCAACCTCACTCGAAGCCACGCTATTTGTCTCCGAGTTTCGTTTTTTGCATAATCCTCCAGAGCTGTACTGATAACATCTACCATAGAATCAAAAGGTATGGAATAAAGACACGTATTCAGCAGTGCTGAAGATGTGAGAACCTAGGTCGAATTTATTAATGATCCATGATATTCATTTTTGTTATTAAAAAGATCTGTTGTAATGAGAAAACTAAATATTCATTATCAGTGTGGTCTTACGTATACGTTGTACAAAAAGATGCCAGGCTGTCTTTCCATTTTTTAAATGCAGACGCATACATGGGTCGTGTTAAATTACTTCTGCTCACGATTTGTTCACCCCAGATTAGTACATTTATAAAGATAATGTGTATTTTGGTGTTTATAAGTATTTTCAAAAACTTTGCAGGACTAGAACTTAAAGTAGAACCAATGCAGACAGGGAAACAGTCTCCATTAAGCCAATGTATAGAAGAACATGGCGGGATGTCTCCTACATAATAACAAGAAACGATCCATGATATGATATAGCAGAACTCTTTTTAAATAACGTTTATGATAAAACATCAGTGAAGGTTTCTGGTGAAGGAGTTCTAATCGACACACAATTACTGTTTCACCGTTTGACGACAGCAGCACATAGGTGTGTTGACAATACAGCAGAAGTGTTCTAATTTGAGCTTTGTAGTATTCCGTCATTGCTGTCAGACAATTCTGGATTCCCAAGACAAGCCCAAATATCAACATAAGCTGATGAATTGTGGAAACAGGGTGACTGTTCTGAAGGGGAATTTGGTAATTCTGATAAGAAAACTTGCTTTGTGATTGACCGTGGTTCACTTATTCAGCACCTTTCCTGGACCCAAGGTTCTTCTTTTGGTGATATATGTAACAACTACTCCAAATACATATGTCACAAATACACAGGAAGCATGATCAATGTTGTTTTTGATGGTTACATGAATGGACCAACAATCAACGATATAACACATGTTCGTCGTACAAGAGGAAGACTTGGTTCAGTTGTTTTCAATTGAAACGCTATTTCAAGTGAAAAATAAGTATTTTTGAATCAACCAGAAAATAAACAAAACTTCATTTTCATGGCTGGTGAAGCATGCAAGTCATGTTGCAGACTGTCTGATTGTAAATATTGCTATCGAAAAGTCAAATAATACTAGCGTCATTGTAGTTGGTGAGGACACTGATTTGCTAGAACTGCTTTTACACAAATACTCTGCCAAGTTGAAGAAAATCATTTTCAGATCTGAAAAACCTCTGCAAATAGTCTGTTGCAACTGCAAAGCCAATTGTGATTTTAAAAAATGTACTACATGTCATAAGCATGGCCACGAGTGTTCAGGTGCTTGTGTTGAGATTGTAAAGGTGTTTCATGCTCTAACTCGTTTAGTTTGGCTATACATAATTATGATGTATGATTAGATTGGAAATTCTTCCACTTATGAATACATATTGCAGTATCTATGATAAAACTGTTACTCACTATTACATGTATTTGGTATTAGTAAGTTGTTTTATAGGTGTAAATGCTAATGAATAATATATAATGTAAATGTCTTAAGAAAAATGTGCTGATGATATGGAATGTTTTATTGTACAAATATTGAAGGGTTACATAACTTTAAATCATTTATTACGAATGTATTAAGATGATGTCAAAAAGAGAATAAGTTCTAAAGCAAATAGAGCTATTTATTTTATTTATATCAGTATACAGATTGAGACTGTCAATTAGTGTTTCCTTCTAACTATGTTTGTAGTAAACTAGTAATGTATATCACTTTTATATTTGTGTTTGCTAAATTTTTGTTACTTACAAGATTTTCCTTCACGTTATAGCCACAAAGACATATTAATATATCTGTCTATGCAATATCTGTACAAATAAATTATTAATTTCATCTACCAAGAGGTCATCAGAAATGTGTTATATTTCATACACGTTAAACATTAGTATATTGAATTACAGTATGGTGGATACTAGTAGTAACTTAGTATTATTTGCTATGATCGTTCAAAATGTATTAATACAAATATATAGTACTCGAAACTGAATGTTTATTTGAATTGGATATTGTCGCCTTGATTTTGTTGATTTCTAGTGCAAGTAAATTCTTTTATGATGAGATGGTAATTATGTTGCAACAATTTAATGAATTGTTCATGCTTTTTAATGGACTTTGTCCCCGAGAATACAGGATTCCTCTTTAAATTTCTGATGTAACAGTCATGTACAGATAATTTTTTCTTGCTTATCAGATCGGGATATCTGCAGTTTTTACAAGTGCTGGAAAATCTCATCTAACACCTCCTGAAGATGACTTAATGACGTCAGAAAGAACTACTTTTATGAATGAATGTGTAAATTTATACATTATAACAAGAAAATAGCGCGTAAATATAAGTCATTTCTTTTATTTTATTTCTGCAACTATTAATCGAATATGGTACGCAAGAAAAAAACTATCACTGGCTGCACGTGCAGATGAAATATCCGGCTCTCGGGTAACTCATTTGGCGGTTACTCGGTAGAGCCTCGTTACCGCCAAAAAACTGTTACCCTCGAGCCAGATATTTCCATCTGCACGTGCAAATAGTGAAAGATTCTTATAATATCCTCTTTCATCATTTTTTACAAATCCAAAGAGGAACTTTATTTCTAAGGTAATGCAGATAATACAATGGTTATGTGTTTGTACTTATAGAGAAGTGGGTGGGGTAATTTTACCCCTTAAGATCATTTCATAAAAGTAATTATTGAAGTAAATGTTGTATTTTTGTTGTTTGCTTCATTAAAACAATACAAATACACAAAGGGATTGCAATAGTGACTTGATCATCTTTTTCCAGGCCACTATATAATGTGTTTTTGTTATAGATTGTCATAAATTGGTTTAAATTCTGATTTAGACAGTGGTGACATTCGGGCTAAAATTTTAGCAGTTACGCACTTGCCCCAACCTGGGACTTTTATTGTATTGAAATACAGGTATTATTGAAACAATACAGCACAAAAGGAAAACTTTTGCAATTATGTCTAGGTTGACCCCCTTTTCAGGATAGGCTGACTGGACTAATCTTCTAGCGCAAAACTTGATATGATGTTGTCTACGAGTAGATCGTTCTTCATTGTTTGGGAAACCCATGTGTCGTAGATGTTTCTGTAATGTAGCGTTTAATATGAACGGCGAACAGGTGGCTCCAAATAAAACTGCTTTGAATTTGTACGTCTGCAGGGGGCTGTGTACGTCAGATAGATCACTTAACCAAAGGAACCTGGATACATCCCTGTCGCATTCATGGAGACTCACGTGAAGGAACGCCTTCTCGATGTCCGTAGAAACAGCAAATTCGTGTAATCTAAATTTT
Organism: Saxidomus purpurata; assembly: GCA_022818135.1. NCBI lineage: Eukaryota > Metazoa > Mollusca > Bivalvia > Venerida > Veneridae > Saxidomus > Saxidomus purpurata. Next base: position 41,590,914 of record JAFMSR010000004.1, on the reverse strand, counting down.
ACTAGTAAAGTGGTCAAGTCATTCAGAGCTGGTGGGTTTGACTGCAAACAATCATTCAGGCTTGGTATGGCTTTGGACTGGCGGCGGCTGCGATCATATACTATTCGTACGGGTGTTGTGTCTGAGTCTTTCTTCACGGGATGATGGGGTATGTAATGGATCTGTCTATCGTTTCTTTGTGTCTCTACTCCCGGTACCTTTTCAATGAAGCTTCTCTTCTCTTGGTCTGCTATAATGTCACTGTATGTTTTCAATATCTTGGTGTCTTTGCTCAGGCGATGTATCGTACTATGTGTGCGTCTCTTTGTGATTTCATAGTTCGTGGGTAGAGGATCGTGATCTTGTTTCCATGGTAACCGTGCCTTGTATTTACCATTCTCGAAGGAAATATGTGTCTGTTGATATTCTCTCATCGTGATGATATCTGTTTCGTCATTCTCGACCGCCGATATGCCTAAACTCTCGAGTTTCCAGAACCGGTCAATGTCGTCTGCTGTATGTGGTGCTGTCACAACGTTCATAATGTAGTCTGCTTGTGCTGGAATAGATGACTGGTGTACTGGACCTGATAACAAGTATCCTATCTTAGATTTTACGGCTGTGGGGCCATTTCCGCGAATAACTTTGTCTTGTACATTCTGCCAAAAATATTCCGCACCGATCAACAATGAAATTTCAAATGCATCATCAGTTATTACTGGATGTGCAAGTCTGAGTCCCTGTAAGTATGATAACGTCGCTGCTTGCCTCTGGATTCTGTTATGGAACGGAACGGCGATGGTAGGCACTATTAGTACATGCATCTTGATGTTTTTACCATAGTCTGTATTCAAATAGATATCAGCCTTATCCATGTGTCGCACATCATGCTGTTGGCTTCCAAACGATGCTACACGAATAACGTCAGTTCCGGTACGAGGTAATTGCAGATCATTTGCAAGTTTCTCAGTAATGAAAGTTCTTTGTGCCCCTTCGTGAAATAAAATGTTTGCGGATGTCGTGTACTGGTCAAATCCAACCTCGGCGACAGCAGTTTTCAGCAACACGTCGGGTCTGGCATCTCCTGCGTCTGCATAAAGTATGGCTGCTTCCGGTCTGTTCGGCTGATCCGGTCCGCTCGGCTGATCCCTGTGGAATGATGTGTTCTTGGAGCAAATACTCGAATGGTGTCTTTTGTTACAAAAGCGGCATGTTCTTCTCGACTTGCAACGTGAAAGTTGATGCTTGCCTAGACAGTTAAAACAAAGTTGTTCCTGCCTAACTACAGTTAATCTCGTATCCATGTCAGGAAAAGTTTTACACTCGTTGTTATTGTGACTTCTGGGTGATATGGGGCTCGTTTTGGGGAGGCTGCGGTTTTTGTTTTTGGGTTTCCCTTTTTTTTTTTTTTTTTTTTTTCTGTGGCAAAATGCACACTTGAAAGTATGTTTATATTGATCACTTGAATTGGAAGCACGTGCTTTAGAAGGATTTTTCCTTTAGTTCCGGCGTAGAACAGCGCAGTCGGGTTGTGAGCATCAACATCCGGTTTGGGATTCAAACATCCGGTCTCTAGAATATTTATCTCCTTGTTGATCGCACGTCTCAGATCTTTAAGTTTCCAATCATTGTTTTCATTCACACGTGCAAGATTTTTCCTCAGGTATGTGGGTAGTTTTTCTATCACTATTGGAATAAGTAGACTCCCATACATATCTTCATTTTGTCCCAGTGATTCTAAGCCCCGGATGTATGTTTCCATTCTATCATAGAACTGTCTTAAACTGCTTATCATAGATATAGGAGTTTGTAAGTTCAATAAAGCTTGCATTGTAGCGTGAACTATTTTACTCTGTTGACCGTATCTCTCCCGTAACAACTCCACTGCACGCACGTAATTTGCGTGCGTCAGCGCGAACCCCTCCACTGTCATGGCGGCTGAACCTTCTAACTGTGTCTTGAGATATCCAAATTTCTGCACATCGCTTAGGTTAATATTACTATGAATTGATGAATCAAATGAGTCCCAGAAAGATTGCCACTGCAATAGATCTCCGTCAAACTTTGGCAATGTGAGCTTAGATAGTCTACTACTAAATTGAGAAGCGTTAGATGTACTTACAGACGGAACGGTAGGTGGAAATAACGGTGGTTGCCTGTTGTGATTTGACATATTCTCATCTATGCGGTGACTATCTCGTGTCTCCTGTGTATCTTTGTCTCCATGGCTAGATCTGTGTGCGGCATAGGGTTGATGCTGAATTTGCGTAACTTTATTTCTAAGTTGAGCGAGTATTCTTCCGATTCCATCATCTCGTCTTCGGTGGCATCAGCGTCGGTTTGTGAAATAATTTTTTCGTTTAGGCTCTGCAGTATGTTGACTCTCTCCTGTACTGTTTCTAAGGTAGCTTCGAACTCTATCATATCATCATTTTCTTTTGCCTCTGCCAATTTTACCATAAATCGCTCGATGATTCTCTTGGTTCCATTTCTCTGGCTCTGTATCTTTTGTAGATTCATATTCTTTTTCGTCACGGCACCAAAATATGGTTGTGATATGCGTTGGATAATGAATAACAATAGCGAAACCAAAGTTCAACCTTTTACTATTGTCATGTACTCAAAACTAACAACAACGGACGTGACGTCATAACGGCGGACCGCTCATAGACGCCACGTTACAAATGGCGCTTACGTTAACGTTACTATTTCCCAACATGGAGTAAATAGACATGTCTGTCATAATTCTATATACTAGTTTGAAAGCGATCATAAAACTGCACATATGAGTCGACAATGTAGAATTGTTGTTTGAAGTATTATTCTGTCAAAGCTCTACTACCGTCAATTGTCTTACAAGTGTCCAGTATGTCATCTTTCATTTTGTATGCTAGGTCAGGCCACTCAGTCCATTGATCAAGCGATAATATAACAACAAAAAAATAAAGGAATTCGACATTTGCACATTATATAGTGTATTAAGCTAGGTATTATTGTATCATGTTACTTCCTGCTTTACCCGTATGACACAGGCAATGTTTTGTGTAACTGTTCATATTTATATAGTCTGCCGTTGGTGTATTTGAATCACCTTCATGGATTGGATAATAAAAGTGGTATGTAGAGAATAGGGCTATTCAATTTTCGTAGATAATTACTTTCATGTGGTCTGTTCGCAACATGTATAGCTGACTTATGTACATTTTTCCGCGCAGCCATACTAAGCTCGCTGGTAACCTTTCAACCGCCAATGAAATGACAAGTGAAATGTATTACATATTTTGGATTGAAAAGTTTACTCTGTAAGGCAACGTTTAATTGGATGATACCGCATGAAACAGGTCACTGAAAAACGCTTGCGTTTTTAGTCTATCGTGAATGGTTTTATAATTTTAGTGCGTAAATAGTTCGTATCTATCAACACAATCATTATATTGTTACCTCCCAACTACTATGAATTATGAGTGCAGAGTAGCCACTGAATTTCATATTTGATAAGAAAAACAAGACTTAAGTTCATTTTTCTTATGCACAAGGTACTATTGCTTGGCTTGGCGCTCATCATGAAAAAGGAAACTGGCTTTTCTTCTCTCATACCCTCATGGCAATGAATACCATCAGGAATGAGGCGTCGAGAGTGATTAATATAAGCTGTATAACTTGTTTCACAATCGACCTGAAATAAATTAGTATAAACTAAACAAGGTACTATTCGTTCGTGGAAAGGTTAAATCTCAATGAATGAGGGAGCGAATATTCCTGAGCCATGAGGGAGGCACCCCATATAGCTTTAGCTCAGCCTTTTTATCGCAAATGGTCAACGCCATGACTACAAATCTAGTCTTACATAGGAAAACACGTGTAAATGCAGTATGTAAATATTCATTGATTTTTATATAAATTAAACTATTTCATTGTGGAGCATTATATCTAAATTGCAGAAGCTTTGTTTTCGTGTGTATATCAAGGTTCTACGTAATGCATTTTAAACAAATGAAAAATTTGAAAGTTCATATCATTAGGAAAGAAACAATCTGCAACTGATTCATATGGTACTTTTTCTGAAATTTAAGGAAGTTTACTTAGGATTCATTGGCAAGTATTGACATTTTTTGACTGAGTCTGAAAGCATAAAATACGACTGTTCACGCGAAATCTCTATTTGTTTAACTATAAAAGAAAATACATGTAACTTTGGTATCATTTGGAATGATTATCATTTTCCAAATTAAAAAGAAACAGTTAAAATGAAATAGTTCTTCTAATGTTATACTCAAATATTGGCCATTGTTCGTACACCATAACAGCGTCAGTGCCTAATGATAATGGTGTAGTGTTGTTTTCTTTCTTTTTTCCTTTATTGGTATAGTTCATAAATTGGTTTGTAACATAAGACTAATTTACGTCTTTAAATTACCTGTAAACACTGTGTTTACAACAGGGTTCACATGATCATCTCCCTTAGTAGCTCCTCTGCCATTTGCACGAAACGCAACAATAAAAAGAATCGCAAAATTCTAAGTGTCCTAGATATCTTTATATTGTAAGTATTTTGGTAATTTAGCTGTTAGAGGAACTGTTTAAACTTGTTTACTTGAAATATGTTTGTGCATGTTTTGTCATGTTATAGGCGAATCTCGTCACAGGCAGTAGACGCTTATAAAATCATATAGGATCAGAAGGCGCTGTATGAATACGATAGTAAATGGTTTATTAGCCAAACAAGGTTGTCCTAGCCAGATCGAAATGGTATTAATGTTTACTGATGCACGGAAATCTCAGATATTTGACATTAGAAATATGTCACTGCTTCAGTAAAACCTCTAGGACAACGATCGATGTTTGACTAAAGAACGGTTAATGTTTAAATTAAGTATTATTCAAGTTACAAGTACGAGATAAGAAAGTTCAGATTAGAGTGGTAAAAGTTATAAAAAAAAAAGGTATTGGTATTCTGAAATATCAGTATCGCTTAAATAATTTTGAAAACTTATTTTGAATTAAAAAGTATTAACGATTACAAACAATGTTCTTCATCTTTGCCTCGCCTAATCGCATAAAAGAGCAACTGTGATCACTCTTAATATATCGTTATGGTAGGTGATATTATACTTTTGCTTCAAATAGCGATATATAAACTTAAAAGGCATTTTAAGAAACAGATTATTCAGCAGCTTTAAATGATTTATCTTATCAAATGTATGACTATTTCTGTAGTGTGTAATGGACCAGCAGTCGAAGGATCTTTATTAAAGTACAAATTGTATTTGATAAACATAACATTTATTAAAAAAACAGCGTTTGTTTATATTTGTAGTGAATGTGTATAATGTCGGGTAAAAATATGTTCTAAAGATGTACTGTGTGACAAGGGCAACATTTATTATTAGGAGCCCCTTGGTGTGCAAAACAAGCCTTAATATGCGTATATTATTATCCAATCTGTTTTGTATAATTAGCTGTAAACTTCAGGTATTCTTTTAAACTATGCTCTTAAGGATACATTGAAATCTAAGTAAACGTAACACAAAATTCAAATGTAGTAAATGTCTTTTTCGTCTTAAAACCATTGAAAAGTGTATAAAGTTGTATCGTTAAAATTGACGTGTGTGACATGATGTTTTAATTGAATATTGGTGAGTAAATTGTGCGCTAAAAGTCTTTATCTGTCAATTCTAAACATGTTTGCTTAAAATATTCAGGAAACATTGGGCTTCAATTTTACCAAAGTCATAAATTTTATTTGTTTTGCCATTCTATGGTTTAATTTCGCAAATAATCTCAGGCTCTCGGCCAAGGTGCAAACCATTTAAGTTAGTGATATGTTTAGTGTTGAAATACTAAGTATTTTTATGCGCCCCGAAGGGAAGAATTATTGTTTCCGCTTTATTCGTCGGTCCATTGCACATTTTTCAGCACAATAACTCAAATACTATTGTATGATTTTTTTCAAATTTCACTCGAAGATTAAGGACATTGAGAGGAACTGCAATAAACAAAAATCGTAACTCTACAGTTATTATATTTTAATCATCTTCCTTTATGTAATTGTACATATTGATTCTGTTTTGGACAGAAGCAATGCATTGCAAACCTTTTCTTGTTCAAAATTTCCCACTCTAAGGTATTTCTCAGCATTAAATCTTCTGACATGTATATTTTGATTAGATAGGGTTCAAAGAGTAGATCTCAAGACCAAATCAAGTAGGAAGTATGTATGCACTAGGTAGAAGCAACATATTCAGTTTTTATTAACCTTTTCTGACAGGTTGGTCAAACAAGAAACCTCAGAATTTTGCATTTAAAGGTAAACATGATCAAATACGATCATTATGTTAAACAGAAAAAGTATGTGTAGACATAATTATACTAGTTTGAAACTTTTTCAGTAAGGTGTCAGTATCTCATTGTGGGGCAGGTCTGGTCAAGAATGTTAAACAGAAAAAGACATAATTATACTAGCTTGAAACTTTTTCAGTAAGGTGTCAGTATCTCATTGTGGGGCAGGTCTGGTCAAGAATGTTAAACAGAAAAAGTATGTGTAGACATAATTATACTAGTTTGAAACTTTTTCAGTAAGGTGTCAGTATCTCGTTGTGGGGCAGGTCTGGTCAAGCACGGCTCAAGAACTTGAAATCATAATGTTTGTCCTCCCCATGTGTAATATCTTATTTGCAGCAAAATAATTGAAGTAATAACAAGACCCGTTTGTAAAACGTGAATGCCTCCTTGATGCAATCAGTAAATTAAAGGTGGGAAAAACTATGCAAGGAAACATTTGACATTAATTCACGACCAACCATCACATCAAGTTCTCGAGTTATCGTGCGGGAACCGTTTTACTATTCCGGGTCACTGTGACCTTTGACATACTGACCTCAAAATCAATAGGGGTCATCTGCTGGTCATGACCAGCCTCCACATTAAGTTTCAAAAATATAGAAACTGTTTTACTATCCTGGTCACTCCGACCTTTGACCTCTTGAACTCAAAATCAAAAGGGATCATTTGCTGTGTTCTCAGGTTATCCGGAAACCGATTTACTATTCCCGGTCACTGTGACCTAGACCTTTAACCTTCCGACCTCAAAATCAATAGAGTCATTTACTGGTCATGACCAACCTCCACTGCTAGAAACCGTTTTACTATTCCGGGTCACTGTAACCGTATTCAATTAAGATTTTTCGTCTCATAACAAATTGCCCAAATATTGCCTCAAAATGTTAACATAGTTACATTATGCTTGATAGGCATGAGATCATTCCGTCAAACTCTGTATTTTAACAACGTTTGTTAATTTTGTACTGCATCCTTACTCTTTTGTCATGTTAATGTTAATACATGTATAATTAAATTAACTATTAGATTGTGTTATAAAAGCCTTTGAACAATGGATTTGGTTATGAAGGTGATGAGAAGGAGTGTGCAAGTATTCGAGTTTTAAATTGAAATTTCGAGCAATGCAGCGTTGTGTTATTTTCACATGTAAATTTAGGTTATTGTTATAATTTAAAACCTTTTAAAGTTGAAACTATTATTATTTTACTCAAAGTGGGTTATTACAACTTAGTCAAGAAAAAACCAAATAATAAAAACACATTTGATTGATATCAGAACATGCTAATTTAAGCAAAGCAGAATCAAAGTTAAATGTATCCAGTAGCCTTTGATTTCACAGGTCATCCATCCTCTTTAGGTTACGGACATAGAACGCATGTGGCAAAAAGGGGCCTGGATATTTAAACAATGTCAAAGTTCATGTTTCAAACATATGGCCCAAGTCACTATTTCTGATATATTCATGCGTCAAATCCGTTCATGCTGTTTTGGACACTGGATTATTCAGGTCTTAGATGTTGCTATTAGGGCAAATTGCGGTGATGTTATTCTGCGATTTATAAGGATGCCTGACTGTATTAAAGGCCCATTGCTAAGACCAAATCGAATTTTCTTTTAGATCTGGAGTTTGTCTTCATAGAATAAAAATATCACATACTTCATTGAGTGGGACCATATTTCTGTCGAAATTTTAGGAGTTCAACAAAATAATTAATAAATTATGTTTTGCCTTTTTAAACGCGACAGTACTCTAGATTTTCTGGTTCACAAATATCTTTGTAATTTTCCAGAAGTCTCTCATGAAGTGGCTGTAAATAGATTGTGAATGAATAAACATGTTTATTTTGAATTATGTTTGAAAGAACTTGACTTCCGATGATGTGCAACATATATCTCTGACTGTTTACAAAATGCAATAAAACGAAAAGACAAAATGTCCACCAAGGTCAATATAAGGATATACAAACACATTCATCTATTTTTCTGCAGCAGTATTTCAAACAAGGAAATTATCCACGGCTATTGTTAGGTTTTAAAAATAAGTTTCAATACACGAAACTGTTTTAGTTTTCATCTTTTTAAGACGCAACTGTCATAGATGTAATATTTGAAAAGTTATTCGAGTTTAATTAATTAGTCCTTAGCATATTTTAAAGTATGCATATGCGTAGTGAAATAACTTGTAGCATGGACAGTTGTGTAATAGCTACCACAGACCTAAGCCTACTAGCCATATTTCCTGTACAAGACATCAGCTGCTTACATATATACTATTGTCTAAATGCTTTAAAGTTTTATGTAGCTGATAAAAATTCGCCCGGTACTGCATAAAATCGAAAAATATTGTTATTTGTTCTTTTTAATAGCTAATATCATTGCTGTATCAAGTAGATATACATTGTATCATCGTGTACAAATAAATCGGTATCACATTGTAGTACTTTTCACACCTTTGGGATTGGCAATAGATGTCAGAACATGTTTGCATGTAACATGTTTGACACTATAATTAACTTTCAAATTGATAATCTTTTCAGATTTTGGTACTTTTGTGTCTGAATTGTACATTGTTTGCTTCAAGTCTTGCATCTGACGGTGAGTACCTTGCTATCGAAGTGGGGAAATCAGCTAAATTACAGGAATTAATAAAACGGTTATAACTGTATAATAGGGCTCAAACAATACGTAACCAATTTTACTTTCGATTCACAACATGTGAATCTTAACTTCATCTCACGAAAATGTACAGTATTAACCATAGCTGTATTGCTGTATAATTGTGCGCTTGTAATGAGAGACAGCTATAAAACTATTTTATTTTAAAGTGGTAATCTATTTTAATGTTTAATCAAATTCAACTTTGAATTGACTTTTTTACTCGTAGGATTAAGAAGATGAAGTAGTTACTTTTTTATTAATTTGAGAGATTTTTAGCAATTAATATCTAAAGGATGTTTAAGAAATAATAAATGTCTCCCTGTATTTTATCGTTGAATAAAATTCAACGATAAAGTAGAGGGAACAATTTATCAGTTCGATTCTAACATGTTATTTTCTTTGAAGATTACCCCAAACTTCATTAAACGCGTAGTAGTACATCATTGTAACATAAAAACGCGAAATACGATTGAACGCGCTTGTTTACATACGTCACGTCATTACGACATTTACTGCACGTCGTCCTTGGTAAAACAAGCTGTATTTTATCGTAAAATAAAATACAGACTTTTCCCTATATGATGCGCAACGTGACAAAAGGGCCCTCGTGGTCAAACTATGTCATATCTTTTGAAGTATTTATGCTACAGTTTAAATCGATGTATCAAATTAAAGAGCATGTTTATGAATACCATCAAAATGTTTATGTCAGCATTGCTCATGAATATTAATTATTAAGTAGGCAGAAAGACACGTGCAAAAAGTCGTTTATGTAAAGTTTACTTCTAATTCTAACGAATCTGCTTTATTTTAAAACAAGAGACATTCAGCTTTCCAACGATTTTTTTCTTTTCAAAATATGTTAATTCTAAAAACAGTTAAAATACAAGCATTTAAAATTAGCTCATTTGCATAATTTATGCATAATTATGATAATTAGCAAAATTTTATATAACTGTTACTCCGCCACAGAGCAATCGATTTTCATAAGCCATACATTTTTGTAAATTTCAGAGTCTGTTCTCGTATATACACAATGTTGCAATCTCTCAAAAGTTTATATAAAAAAGTTCGAATTTTACCACGAGGCATTTCAGTCAATAAATATTCTTTATTATTTTTTTCGTTAAAATTTTGATAGTATTCCAGTATATGCGCTTAAAAGTGGTACCAACATCAAACGTGTATCTCTGATAGTTCAAAAGTTACACATTTTTTTACATTTAAGGGCCCTTTTGTCATGTTGCGCATCATTTGTTTATATATGAGATGCAGCCGCTTGTGTTAGTATCTCTAATAGATGAAATTGTACTTGCATATTCGTAAAACCATATCACACACTGTTGTTGAATTTAAGAAAAATGTGATTTCAGTTTATGACCGGTCATGTTTCGGCAGTTGTAAATGCTGCATAGATAAAGCATGTGAAACAGGACTACACGGATGGACAAACGTATGCATCAAAGGATGCATCGATGGTCACAGAGGACATAGATGCTATGAGCTATGTCAGTACACCAATTGCAAATCATGCGGCGAAAAAACTGAATCAAAAACATGTACCGCTTGTTATGATGGCTTTTATCTTGGAACAAATAACGACTGTACATTAGAATGTCCATCTAACTGTAAATCGTGTACTTTAAGCACACGTTGCACTGAGTGTAAGGAAGGTTTCTATAACATATCAACGTCGTGTCATAGTACATGTCCACTTAACTGTCACACATGTATGTCGGAAGATAAATGTAATGATTGTAAAAATGGATATTATAATGGATATGAATATGACAATCAACTTAATCCTGAAAGAGATAATTGTACATATGAATGCAGAGACACATGTACAAAATGTCAGTCATACAATAATTGTTCAGAATGTGTAAACGGGAAATATGGTCTTACTTGTCAGGAGGATTGCTCTGTCGGTTGTAAGAACAAGACTTGTTTGATGGATTCAGGAAATTGTGGTTGTTCAATGAATTTTAGTGGCGATAAATGCAGTGGGTGTATCGGTGGAAAATACGGACAATACTGCAATCAGACTTGCCCAAAATACTGCGCAAGAAACATCTGTTATAAGACTTCAGGGTATTGTGTGGTTGGATGTTTAACCGAGACATTCACAGGGAACACTTGCTCCGAATGTGTTAACGGGAAGTATGGTCTTACGTGTCAGGATGACTGTTCTGTCGGTTGTGAGAACAAGCATTGTTTGATGGATTCAGGAAAGTGTAACTGTTCAATGAATTTTAGTGGCGATAAATGCAGTGGGTGTATCGGTGGAAAATATGGACAATACTGCAATCAGACTTGCCCAAAATACTGCGCAAGAAACATATGTAACAAGAAGTCAGGGTATTGTGTTTATGGATGCTTAACAGATGCAGTCATCGGAAAAACTGGCAACACATGCAAAGTGGGAATATATGGGCAGCTCTGTGACAAAATGTGTCCTGAAACATATCAGGATAGTAGAGACAAAAAGCTACACCCACAATGTGCCCAAAATATAGGTAAGATAAACATGTTCTTTGTATATGTTAGAGAACGATTTTTTAAGATTTCCAAAAGAGCAATACAAAAAAGCAGTACCCCCTCCCCCGGTGACAATTGTTTGAACAATATTTGTTTGTAACCGAAAGAAAGTTTCTGTTGAATTATTTAGAAATAATGCCAAACAATTTTGATGATTACTTTCGTAATTTTTGTTCTTATTCATTCTATTGTCTAACTGAACCCCTTGTTTAGAGCCGTTATTTACTGTAAAGGCATGTCATAAGAGAAGTCAGTAGTAGACAACTAGATTATGCTACATACATGTACATATCAAATATCTAGCCTCTGAGTCTATTAATTTAGGATAAGAATATTTTTCAAATATCTCCGTAACTTTTGGAGGCAATGAAAGTCCTACGTGGAACTGATATTTTTTACAAGTTTAGGAAGAAATCACTTAAACGATACCCAAGTCTAGTTATGAAATTTAAGATGTCCTTTAACGAAAGTGATCGACAGCTTACGCACGACGGTTGTTAATCATTAGTATAATAAACTCAGCTTAGTTGAGAAGGCGCAATATTCTGATTGGCCTTTGATTAACATAATGCATAAATCAATATCAATATTGAAATATATACAACACATTTCGTTCCTTTATATGTAGTCTGCTTTGCAATTTTGTCATATTCTGTTATTGTTTTTGTACTGCGCTTCTCCAATTTGAGAGGCATTAGTGGCTTTATATTCTTCTATTGAAAGTGCCTGACTGCAGCAGTTTTCTACACTTTATTTGCTAGTGTAGCTATGTAGAAGTTAAACTGACACATATGTACTACATACATCAATATATTGTTTCTGATTTTAAATGTACGAATGTACGAATGTAAGGTTCTTGAGAAGTAAGTCACAGTAGTTACAAATAGTTAATATGATATGTTGTAAGGCATTCTTGTATAATATGATTGATTTATTTTTTAAACAATCCTCTATAGATTCACATGACGATGGCGATATGAAAATACCTGTCACTGCTACAGTCCTTGGTTGTCTGTTGGCCTTGTCTGTGTGTATTAATTTCGTGGTAGTTTTCTTATTGATCAAGAACAAGAAAAATGCCCCACGAAGGTAAGTCATGTACTTTTCATAAATTATTCATGTGTACTCTGTCTAAATTTAATTACAGATTTCATTCTGTATAAGTATGTTTTGATAAAACTGAAAACACTATACACTGAACTAATGGAGACTTTCTTTATTAAAATTTTAGTACTTTATAAACAAAATGATTGTATTATCAGAGGGTTAATTATAAAAGGAGGAACATAAGCAAAAAGACCCACTGTTTTGTTGATGTTTTATAACTTTTACATTTACACGTCAAGGGACAAGACGTGACAACCACGGGAAGTTTTCTATGAAAACGTGCATGGTTCATCATCTGTGAGTGCGACCAGAAGTAGACAACACCGTTTGTATTGCCTATTTAATAAACTGTGTTACTATACTCATTACAGATGCGTTAACAAATCATAATTTGATAACATAACACATCATGTATCAAGATAGTAAAGTAATAACAAATGTCTAGCTGAAAGACATTTTTGAAACTTACTGTTTAGGTTTTAACTTGTTACTTAGGTGTCATATGTCATAAATTTTAACTCTTGGAAAATTATATTTCCTTTCTAGGATCACTTCTTGAAACAACCTTTTTGCCTGCAAGTTCGATAACCGAAGTCGGTGAATATTAATATACACGTATAATGTATTTTACAAACATTACATAGAGTAATATTTTATAATATATAAACAGCTTTCCCGTATAATGGTTAAACCTTAACTAGTTTTACCGTTAATCTGTATGACATATATGTTAGAGTTATCATTTATGCTGATATATATAAATACTACTTTCAGAGACAGACACAGCATCTGGCATGAATACAACTGTGTATGAAATGATCCGCAGAGGTAATAGTATTATTGATATGTGGATAATTAATTAGGTTTTAAACAGTGTGTGCATTGTTTCAAATTTCAAAGTGTTGAAAGCATAATATGTTTGACTATGCGTGAAGATAGTCTAGTACAAAGTTATTACATAATTATTTCTTTTTGTAATCATACTACTAAAAGATACTTATTTGAGTTGTATGATGTTATTGATTTCCATCATAAGGGGAATGATTGCTGGGGTCAACTAGCCTCTTCTCAAAATTATACCATAATGGTCAGTTACCCATTGAATAATTTAGTGTTTGATTTTTAAATATGTTTATTGCTATCTTTATAAACTAGGTAAATATTTTTTATCAATTGAAAGTGTAAAGCTGTGGCATTAAAACGCCCATAATAAAGAGTTTAATCGTTTGGCGGAGCTATAACGAACGTGTTTATGATGAGAATGGAATCACTGAAGGTCCGTCTGTTGTCTGTCTACAGCACTTACAGCACAATCTGTGAGAGACTGTTGTAAAAACTAAGCATGGCCGATCAGTGGATGAGATGTTATAAAGTCATTTGAAGAAGTGAAGTAATCATTCAATAGTTTCCATATACATTTGTATGCTAAATCATATATGACCAGCAACACGGGAGAATGGGCCTTCGGACAAAATACTTGGAAACTAGCTTTACTGCATATTTTGAACAATCAATATTTCAATATAAATATTGGAAAATTTCAGTTACCTATGTCCATTACATACAAAACTACAACACTTTGAAGAAGTTTACCTAAGCCGTCATTGTTCACTCTAAAAATGACGTCATATACCACAATTTGACGTCAAAACTCACTTCAGTTTTATTGGGCAGTGAACTATTCCGGTAATCATTTCCTAACAGCATCATTTATTTTTGGTTGCAACATTATATACTCTTTCAATATATATCATATCTGGTGAACTATTTCATGTATTCTTTCCACGATATGCTTTTTTTCATAGGTTATAGCCAAAATAAAAAAAGAATCATTTCAAATCGCTGTTGCCATAGTAATGGTCTTGGAGGATTTTGAAGCAAATAGTATGTTTCTGTTGAGGAAAATATAGTGGCTATCAGCTTTTATCATTGTTTTTGCATTTAAAGAAGGTGACAAAAATGTAAATTTCATGGGGGGGTTTATCTATTATTGTCGAATAATGCAACAATTCGCGCCGACGGTCATATAGTTTATGTATAAAAATCATAGAGAAAACAAATATGACAAACGAATCAAAAAGCATACATTTAAGCATAGAGTTAATGCTCTTCGTAAAACAGTGCTTAAAATTATAGCCAATTATTTATGCTTACAGATGACGATACAGATAACGATACAGAGCATAACTATCAGCAAATACTAGATAGAGGTAAACTTATGTTGATTAAAACTTATTCATAATGGTATTTGAGGTCCCACATTTTCCTTTCTGATTCATTATCGATTGAGCACTTTAGATCAATCTCTTATGGGGAATCAACCTCAAAGAGACAGAGGCCTGAGGACACTGCAGCTATGACACAGACTGGGCATTATTATTATGTAAAGGGTTAATTACAAAAAGAATATAATGGTTAATTTTAACTAATTGCCTACTATAACTAAGGGGTTAGGGTAACTTATTTGAAATCTCATAATATGAATAGAGTTAAGCAGTAGATCAGTAATTAAAGCGTGTATCATTCGTTGCTCATTCTTAACAGCATAGCAGCCCGTGCGTTATTCACATACAATATCATCACTAGTAATGTATGCAGATATTAATTGTTCCCAAAAAAAATTGGCTTGGGCATATGTTTTTGTGGTATCTGTTTAGTTGAATTCACAGCACCTTGAATATTACCAAGTTTAATTATTTCTATTTACAAAAGAAAAAAAATCATATCGACAAATTTAAAACAGTGCATACAGGCATGTTTTCTACTAAACTAATGTAGAGAAACTGTGCCGTCAGATCCTCTAAGCTACACCTCATATTACAAGGCTTGTAAAATCCCTTCTAATCAATTTAGTATTTGATAAAATGTTCTGGTATCACTATCTTTTATGAAAATAAACATTGTTTTTCTAATATTTAATATAACATCTAAGCACATTCTGTGAAATATAATAATGGTTTTCTTTTTTGCAGGCGACAGTGGTGCAGCAAACTGGATAGATACAAACTAAACACATTAAATAGAAAAACAACGAATCCCCGATCGTTAAAAGAATCTCATATAAAAAGTACTCTATATCATTTAATTGTCTCATTGCGGCCCGCTATATGTAACATGTGTTTGAAGTAGTAAATAGTTCTTTGCACAAATATGAAATGAATGAAAATCGCCTTAGAAGGTTAGATAAAGTAATGAACTAACGTGACTGTTCAAAATGTAGCTTTAAAATGTCAAAAGTTTATGCTTTGATCATTTTTATTCATTTAAACGTCAAATTATGTAATAAGTTTATGTTAACGTTTAGAAAGTAGTGAACAGTTTTTATTGTTCGGCCTGTATAAAACACCGGTATCTTTCAAACATGTTGTTATCGGGTAAAGTGGATCCATTATGTTACCATGGCTCGTTTTTTTCAAAATGCGTATATGCAGTGTGCTTTTGAATGGAGTATCATTGTTTACTCATTGTACAATAAACAATATACTTACTCGAGTGTTGACTGAAGTGTAAATGGTTGCAGATAGTGCCTATATATGCATTGTAGTTTTTTATGTTTACTGAATTTGCTTCGACCTGATGTCAGGCCTTAATATTTGACGTCTCATTTTTTATAAATTTTTCACTAGAAAGTAGACTGTTGGTATCATTGATTATAGTCATTGCATAGGTTCTGTACATGCCTAAATAATGTGAACATATGACCCAATATTCATGAAATATTCATGAAAGTCCTTAAATGGTTTAGGAGACGAAAAGCCAGTTCTATCTTGATTTGGAGATATGGGTTCTGCACGATATTTTAATTACCTGAGCAATTGACTCAAGTTTCCGGAATATCCTTCAAGAAGTTATTTATACTAACTCTCGATTGCGAAACATGTTCATACAACTTAGATTATTTGCTCTCGAGACTCATCCCAGACGGAATCAACCTCGAAGAGAGAGACACAATGTGGAATTATCTGTGTCTTGCTTAAGGACACTACCATTTCCTGGAAGGCCTACTAGTTGGGATCGAACCCGGGTCCCTATGATCCTAAGACCAATGCGCTACTAATTCAGTATTAAGCAAACATTCTTAATTATATGATCTAAATTAAATGTACATTTGAACGTATTAGAGCACGTAGATGATCTGAGCTGTACCACCTGCACGTGCTAGATAATACGGTTGTAGGGTTCGAGTGCCTGAAGTTTTATATTTTATAAAGGGGTATAATATTTGATTTCATGATACATTTTTGTACATGTGAATAATAACAAACAAAATAGCTTGATAATCTATCAAAGTTTCAAATGTTGTGTACCCGCTATTAATATCTATATTAATATTTAAAAACAATATCACAAAAATGGGATATATCTGTCTGATAGGAAAGTTTAGAGAGTTTCCATTCTTTCTGATGATTAAAAATGATATATGCAGGTTTATCATGTAAAGTATACTGTAATTTTTATTGCAATATAATATTGTTGTTATAAATTTGAAAATATATAGTTTTGAAAAAAAGTATCAGATGTCGTTATTGTAAAAACGTGTCTCACAATTGTCCATCTGTTATACTCAAGATAGTAATGTTTGAGATTTGGAGGATCTTACATGGCCTACTGTGGAGGACTGGATTGTCCCGACCAGAGGGAAAGCGGGAAGATAGGGGGAACCGAGGCAGAAAAGTCTATACCACCTGTTTTTGTTACTAAAAACACCGGCTCTGAGTTTCAGTTGTCCTCCGAGTTCACTGCCGTTGGATCATCATTGTGATAGTAGCTATCAGTATTTATCATTGGTTTTGTATTTAAAAAGGGTGAAAACATGTCAAATGGTTTTCAGTCAATTTTATTGTCGAATAATGTAAAATATCCAAAAGCCCTCTTTTCCCGCGATGTCGGTCAGTTTTAAGAATGCTCCAATCGTGAATGGAAATATTTTAGTTTGAAGACATAAGTTTGTATTGTTTTATCTGCAACATAGATTTGTTGTCGAGTATTTCAATAGCATTCGATTTGTTTAAAGCTCACTGATCGAAGCGATGTTGTTTGTCTTTGATAACTTAATTATTTAAAAAAATACTTTCACACACCGGTTATCGTGCGGTTATTACTATTTCAGCATTCAATTTCCATTATTCTCCGATGAAATGCGAGATGAAATAATTTTACTAGAAGGAAGTGTCTTGTTAATGCTTCTGATTTTTCAAAATTAACTACGCTGTATATCTGCACTCGATTATTTATATCGTATATTGATCAATAACAAAGCGTAAACAAAATGTATCCGCTATAATCAACTAACGTTCACAAAGGAAAGGCGGAAATTCGATATTTTGTTCTTAAAATATGACATTTTAAATGGTTTAAGGTAAGTTTAATGAATTTGTTGAAATTGTACCGTGCATGCAGATTGTTGTCTTTTTTAATGATGTATAATAATACAAGTAAAGTTACTTAACGATTGTATCACGATAAATTATTTTCATTCTTCAAAAAGCAATTAATGTTTATAGCCTATCTATGCATTGTAAATTGATCTGTTTTAGTTATGAAAAGGCATAAACTAAGATATTCGGACACTACGGAAACAAATGCCTCTTCAAGTGTAGGTATGCGTTCAGAAAAGATGATAGGTTTAGTTATTGCTGCGACTCGTACGCCTGATTTTAATATCGTCGACCTCAGGCATACAATCTCAGGTTCTCGGATTTAACTGTAGTTTACAAATCTTATGGTAAAAAGTTTAATTTAAAGTGTCTTCTAACAATGCTGATTTACAATGGATATGCATGTACTTGTGATGTAGAAATGTACAAATTGAATGAAAGTTCTGCAGATACTGTTGCTCACAGAGTTTGGCAAAACGATATTTTCCTCTGTATTTGACTGTTCAATGGTGTGTTACTAATGCATTTGTTGACTTCGTGTGATCTTAAAGACACTTGTTCTTTTCATGTCTTTTAATGTCCTTTAATTCGCTGTTTCTTGTCACAGGTAAAAGAAGCATAGCTGGGACCCAAACAGTGCGTTTTAGTTAAAAATAGCCTCATGACTATATATCAATAAGAAGGTAAACAACACCGTTTACACATCAACCCAGTTTCAGACTCAATTACTTGATCTAGACTAATGAATATTTATTAAAATCTATTGCTTATATAGCCTAAGTATCTATTTTTTCCGTAAAAGTTTACTACAAGGCCAAGCACAATGAGAGGAAGTACATTGTACAAGTGCCCTTTGTTACTTTTACTTGTCATGAGCATAACTTGAAAAATACTGGTTGGAATTCAATACAACTTCATACAATGGTCAAGCACAATGAGTGGAAGTACAGTGAACAAGGACCATAACTATATTTTGACACTTAACAGAGTTATTGCTAAGAACCATATCTCTTGTTTAGTTTTTTGCAAGGTATTATGTTATTACTAAATTCTTCAGTTGATAAAGCGGTCTTTCGGGGGTACATGTATTAATCATTTTGTGATAGGTCTAGTTTACACTAATCTATTCATTCTCGAATGCGATACAAGTTCTTACAACTCAAGTTAATTGGTCACGAGACCCACTCCAGATAGAATCAACTTCGAAGAAAGAGAGAGGCAATATGAATATGTACGTGTCTTGCCTAAGAACACTACTGTCGTGCTATTTCGAAGTCGTTTAGGTCTTTAATGTGGAGAAATGATACCACTTTACAGTATAGGACTGTTGAGATCTTTTCTTAACGTACAATTGTAGGAAGCTGAAACTGAATATGTAAGTTCATGTTAAAACGAAAACGCTACATTCGGTCTTTAAATTAGAACATGCTCACTAAAAGCTTCAACTAAAACAAAACCAATTATGCTCTTAAGCAAATAGGTCCGGTTGCATAAACATTATGCGTATTCGACTGGGAAATATTAGCTATTTTCTTAATAATTCAGTTTATGGATTATGTTTGTCTGGCAGTACCCAACGAACGCAACAGATCTGAACGGGCGTATTCGACTGGCCATTTTTCGTTGAGTAGGTAGTATGTACTGGTACCATGCTTAACAGAATACTCAATGATATCCCAATCGAATGAAAATAGTTATTTAATAAATTTGTTTTCGATGAGTTGTTTCTCAACGTAGTTTCAAGTTCGTTGCGTTCGTTGAGTAATATCAGATAAACATAATCCATAAACTGAGTTCTGAGTAAATGGGAGAGTGCCTAATTGAAAGAATGGCTAACATTTCCCAGTCGAATTCACGCAATCTGTATTGAGAAATCAACGAACATAAAATTAATAAGCATCGATCTTCATTCGACTGGGTAATTGTCGAATATTTTTTAAAGCGGGTAAAACATGTATTTGACTAGGAAGTGATGGCGTTGTTTCAGCGTGGAGCGGATCAGTGTTCTAGTGGTTAACGCGCTGGACTTGTAATCCAGGGATCGCAGTTTGATCCCCCGCTCTTCCACTAACATAACTAATGGTCTTTCGGATGAGACCTAAAACCGAGGTGCAATGTATCGGTTCTGTACACTTGGCATGTAAAAGAACCAGTAGTGTCTTAGGAACGGGACACATTCTGTATCTTACACAATCCCCCGAAATCTAAAATAACTTGAAATTTGAACCAATCAGAATTCAGTTTATGGATTATGTTTGTCTTACAGTTCTCAACAAACGCAGTGAATCTGGATCTGCGTTGCCAAATTATTCAACGAAAATAAAATTATCAAGCAACTATTTTCATTTTCAAGACTTGAAAATATTTCAGCTTTCTGCTATGCGGGTTATCAGTATATAATACATACTCCAGCCAAAAGCACCAACTATTTGAATACAACATACTAAACGAAAAGTGGTCAGTCTTTTTATTTATGCTGTTTAAAGGCATAAACTTTTTATTCGAACAAATTACTTTCAAAATCAATGAAATTTTCGAAACTTAAAATAACATGAAAATGCCAAATTTACCATTGTTTTCACAATTTCAAAACATTATTTTCAGGGATATATATATATTGAATGTTTCATTTCTCTATCTGCTGTAGAAGTGGATATCATGCCGGAACCTGAGCCGTTATCAGACTCTGACCTGCCACCGAAACCAAAAAGTCGTAACAAAAAGCAAAATGAAACGAAAAGCCAAGGAAAACGTTCTGAGGAAGATCAACCAGAGCCAGTTGACGAGCCAATTTTGGATCTTGTTAAACACATGTGTAATAAATTTATGCAGCGGCTGATACTTTATTTCTTACTTGATGTTGTACTTGTTGAAGAGTGTATTCCGTTTAAGATTTATATGTAGATACATAGAAGTAAAAGGGTGGGATAATTATTAATACTTAAAGTCAATGTTCATGTTGTTGCAGTTGAAACATAGCATGTTACTCAGTTTCATGCTTATTGTTAATCATAATTTAAACATTAATAGCTTATATCGAGTAATCAATGCGATAAAGGAGGTAATTTATTTATTAATTTAAAAAGTCAATACATGTACACAAATAACTTTAGCGGAATGTTAAACGCTTTAGGAGAAGGTATATACATATTTCAACACACCCGACCCAACAGACCTATCAGGTAGCTTATAAGAGCTTTTCTTACAATAATTCACGGAATTTCCAATAAACAATGACAAATGTAACAAATATATTTAAATTCAATATTGCTTTATATATTAATTGTATAAATATGCACGATTTTACTAGTGCTGTCATTAATTCAAAGTCTAAGAATATTTTTTCGTCATGAGTTTATATTGAATGTCTCATATCACTAAATAGATACAGAATTATTGCTAGAGCCTGAACCATTGTCAAAGACTGACCTTCCATCCAATCCAAGATGCCGTGAGAAAACAAAGACAAAAATGAAAGAAGAAGACAAATGTGTAGAAGAACAGCAAGCTGATACACTACATGTTATATAGTGTGTGCTTAATGTTGACAAAAGCTTGAAAAGGACAATAGCGTTCATAATTAATTTAGATTAATAAATACATGTATAATAAAGGAAGATAATCATTCAGTTATAGACTTAATACGTTCATGACTTCAACAAAATGTTAGAAGGCATACATACATCTTAATAGTGTTTTCAGACAATGTTTATATCTTATATATTTCATGGATATACATGTGCATTAACAACTTTACTTCTTTAGAAAGATACAAAACTATTGCAAGAACCTGTTCCACTCTAAAATTCTGACCATCCTCCAAATTCAAAGCGTCGAAAGAAAAAAAAAGTAAATTGAAAGAGAAATGAAAACGTTCAGAAGAACAAGCTCCAGACAACGAGCCAATTTGGGATTTAATTGATGCTCCACCAGGAACAACTGATTCTTAATTTCCTATTTATTTCCAGATTTATGTTTATTGTTGATTATATTTGAAAAATACAGTGTAACGTAGATAACTTAAAGCGAGTAGCGAATCAAAAGGGTATATTAGAAAATGTGTGATACAAAGTATTTGACTGTAATAAGTATATGCAAGTGCTGTTGATTGACACATATCTTCTCTACTTACTGATCAAATTTGACAATTGTTTGAATGAAAAATAGAGAATTATAATATAAAATTGTTTGAATGAAAAATATGGAATAAAATCTGATTTATTCCAGAAGAGAAAATGATTACCTGAAAATGAAATAAAAGAGGATACCAAATCAAAGCACTAAAAGTGCTGACAACAAGGAGCTCACTGCGAAATTGAGCACAAGGGGATTTTTTTCTATATTACAGACAAAGAGTGACCCTTTGTGTCAATAATTCGCAAACAGTACTTGCTTTTGATTATTATCCGTTTATTTCAATCACATTAAAGTGCATTTATAACACGTCATGTTGCTGTTGTTTAATTATTTCAAAATCCCTCAAGGTTAAATATAGTTATGTTTGAAACTTTTTGACGAAGCTAAATACAGGGCTTTAAATTGTATGTTACCGGCTTTGTTTATGACACATCCTTTAGGAATACTTAACGACATACTTCATGAAACCTGAAAATTAAGTAGTGGTGCATTTATGCTACCGTAAGGACATATGCTTACATCATTAAACAGGTCAATTTTTTCATAATGATGTCCGATCAGATCCGCCTCCGTGGTCGAGTGGCTAGAGTCGCTGACTTGCAATCACTGTAACCTCCAACTTTGTATCTATAGGTGAGGAAGTTGGCAGTGTCTTAAGAAGATTTGGAGCCTAGTACTGGTTCTTGCTAGGACGATGTGAGTTAAACTATCCGCCTGTTGAACTGACCAAATACGGTTGAACTCCTACAACAACGATGTCCGACCAGAAATCATTAAAGAAAACAAATGCAGCAGTTTTTTCTGTGAGTGAACGTCATGGCAACTAAATTTCTAGTGTCAAACTCTGTTTGTTATCAATAAAGGTATACATGTGTTAATGAAATTATATTTCATCTCCATCATACGGACACTTTTGATACCTATTTACATGTACAGAGATGTCTAAACTTATGTATGGCAACCTACCACCTCATTTGAAAAATTTGTAGTAACTTCAATTTATTTACTCGCCGGATCAACCTTTAAAAAGAAATGACGATGTACTTTGTACATGCAGTCAAACATGGCATCTCAAATATATTTCGAAAACCGTGATATGGGACCAAAAAACGGATAGAATCACTTTTGTTATGGCAAATCGAGATTATTTCAATCTTTTGAACAACTTTTGGTATACTGTTTCAAAATTTCATGCGACAGGGTGTCTAAACTTTTCTATTGGTAACTCATTCCCCGGTTTTAGAAAGTTCTTCATTTAAAAAACTTAAAAGAAAACATACAGAACTCAAACTCACATTATTGTTAATTTTTCACAACCCCACCATCTCGGCAGTTCGCACCCCACAGTTTCCTTTCATCTCATTTTGTGGTAGTAAGGAGAGTTGCCCCTACGAAATGAACTATGGCCAACCATGGTTGACTAAGGTTCCACCATGGTTGACCATTACCCAAGAACCAATGGTTGACCATGATTGACAACAGTTGACCATAGATTAACGTCTGTATAAATTGGCACCACAGTCAAGCATGGTTAACGATGGTCATATATGATCATTGTTCAGAACAACCATGGTTGTATGGGTCTGATCAACTATGGTTGGAGATGGTTAACTATAGTCACAGAATAACTCAGATTGTTGTTATAGTCTTTCTTAGGACTAGGGAATAAATTGGAGTCAAAAAGCAAAATGTTGACATCCAGTTGCAAAAAGACTTTAGCTCTTTGCATGCTTTGGCAAGTTACACAACTAATAATGTTTGATTTGAAGCAAATTTTATAAAGGTCCGTCCATGAGAGCAGTTATATTAGCTTGTATTCGTGAATGAGACCTTACACAACTAATAAGTTATAGAAATATATAATATGCACAACATTTATTAAAAATTTAGATTTAGTTGTAATGCTTTTAATTGTTTAGGATACAAAATACAAAATGTATACAAACATTCTTCATTGTCTTTTACAAAATTAAATACAAAACTGTCTAAAAATAAATGAAATTGTTTCTTAAACTATAAATTGTTAACTTAAGGGAGATAATTACCATCATAATGAAGCATGGTTGACTATGGTCTATACAACCATGGTTGTAGATGGTTAAATGGTCACAGTCAATGAGTCCACTGTTGATTATGGTTAACCATCTCCAACCAGTGACGCAGGAGTTTGTTTGACTAATAGTTTTGATCAACCATGGTTGACAATGGTCAAAAGAGAATATACCACTGTTTAACCATAGTCACTGTCAATGACCCTGTTTAGCACCACGGTCACCATAAACAACATTGGTTGACCATAGTTGACCATTGTGTGATTGAAAGTACCATTGTTAAACAAATGTAGCTATAGTTGAACCATAGGATGACCATTGTTCAACCATGGTTCACCATGATGACAATGGTCAACCATGGTCATAATGCGCATGGGTAATCACCCGTGTAAGTAGTATATTAGCCCTACACTTTAATTTACTTCAAGAAATCCTTTAAAGTAGCTGAATATGAAACCCAATCTTATTTTTAGAACCTATAATACTTTGACACTTAAGTAGGTTTCACAAAACAATGTTCTTTAACCATTTTTCGTCCTGGGATTTTAACTAGTTTTTGCAGCATACAAATGTTATGAATGGAAGCGCGTGAATGAAATACGACCGTTTTGATCACGTGATCGCCGATCTAAAGATAAACTACATATTGATAACTTTCCTTGAAACCAGTTACGGACAACCATAAAACCGGACACTTGCAGAAACACGTGATTATTTTGTTAATATTTATAATCATATGTTGTTAAGCAAACAGACGCCGAATTTCCATCAACAAAGTGCAACAACAACATTTTAATTAAACTATCTGACCAGAAATCTCACTATTTATTTTGTCGGTCACTGAAAGCATTTTTACATTGATGGGGGAAGTGGAAAGTGACAGGCTATGCATGTGCAATATTTCTGTGAGGCCCACAAGTTTAAATTTTTATCATGATACTTCAATAATGTGTCGAATGATTGAAACAGTTTACACAATTTAAAAGCTAACATCACAATAAAACAAATCTATTAAAACTGGCTGTCAGGAAACATGGTACAGTTGGTCAATAAAATAAAGCAATTTGATGACCCCACAACTTGGCCTCAAAAAAATATTTGATTTATTGTTAGAAGTATACAAATTAGTTCTTGTTTTTGCAGAAGAACCTAACTTCATACCGTTTAAATTTTAATTGCAAGATACAAAAATTACCAGAATAATCGTAAAATATGTTTAAAAAGTGTCCAGCTGTAGGACTCGAACCAGTGCATTTATATGCCGTTTATCTTTTTGAAAACGATATTTCTTGTTATTTCTGACTGATATTGGAGTGAGGGAGATACTTTATAAAGTTCGTATGGCTAGTTGTTCTATAAATTGCAGAATAAGTTGTGTTTACACAGTCGCTGATATGTAAATGCGAACTGTATGCACTCTCGATTAAGTGTACATGACTGCCTGATGGCGTAGTAATTAAAATATTCTTAATTTTGCCTCCATTAGTATTACAATGATTTACAGCTACTAAGTGTTCATTAATTACACATCTTTTTGGTTTGTGTACATTTATTTCAAAATCGCTCAAGGTATAACATAATTAATTTGTTTAGACTTAATGAGGAGGTATTGCTTTTCAATTGTATGTATAGCCCTCTGTATGTATAACACATCCTTCAAAAATACGTAACACGACCTACGCAGCACTTTACACGAAATCCTCTATTATTTCACGGTTTATTATTAACATCTTTCACACACATTAAATATTTTATTCACGACAAAATGCATTTATTTCCGGTTTGCTACTGTCTGACACTGCATTACTCTCTATAAAAAACAAATGACAACCGAACTACATCATTTTAGAGTTGAAAATGGGCAATGTATATGTTAGCCAAACTGCAAACATTACCAAACTATTTAAACAAACTTAAAATAAATTACTTTTGACATAGATTGAGAGAACATTTATCCATATCTGGCCACACAAAAAAAACGCCAAAAAGGAAACAGGGGCGATGGTCCTGTTAAAGCCGCCCATATTACGCCGAGTCGAAGAGCATGGTTTTTCTTTTTGCTTTTAATTTACTTGTGTTTACTGGTGAAAGGTTTTTCAATACTTTTAATGCTTTGATATAAACATTTGTAAGAGTGTGTTCTGTGATACAAAATAAAACAACTCGTTTAACTCGGACGCAGTGCCAAAGAGGGATGTTTATTCAAATCAAGGTTAAATTTAAAAGACAATTTGTGGCATGATCTGGAAATCGAAGAAAGGAAGGGATGCTAGATGTCTGACTATATCAGAAGTAGTTTTGTTAATATACATAATTCATAACTATACCGAAATCTGCTTGTATGGAAGTAATTATGCTATGAAGACGAGTAAAATCTACATTTGTGTTTTGTAAGAATAAATATCTGGCAATATTTGTGATGCAGGGCAAGAAAAGAAACAATGGGTATTTATTATCAATGCTAAACTCCCAAAGACAAACAGTTAGCATCCATACTGTTTCTGTCAAGGCAGCATGTGACCGCTAGAAATAATCTGTTATAATTTACTGTAACACGACAGAACGTGTGGTATCGATTTTAGTCAAACCATAGTGTTTTCTAACTGCGCAACGTCTCGTATATTATTAACATCCGTTGAATTTATTACAGCTTTGATTGTAACACTAAAAAAAATAGCAACATTCGGAACAATACTGTTTCCTTCGCCTCGGGTAACAGTATTTTCCTCATGTTGACATTTTTACTGTTACACTCAAAGCTGTGTGATATTTATATACATTGTACTGTAATATAGATGAAGCTAAGCCGAGGTATGTGATCAGTTCATCCAATAGGCAACAGTAATGACCTAGCATATTTTAGTTTCTGTCAATGTATACACTCAAGCAGTGAACGTTCAAGTGATTAGTATCTATATTTTTAAACGAGAACGTTAAAATTCGAAATATGAGGCACACCAGAAGTATTCCTCTGCTCGGAACAAGTGTACAACGTTTCAGTTTCATTAGACCCTTACTTATAGTTGGAAAATTCAACTTTTTTATACTGTATACTGCATTTAATGAAGCGTGAGTGGTTGTTACTAATTTATAATTAGAAAAAAATGAGGCTGTTCCCTATTCTACTGAATGTGAAGGTTGTATGACTCTTTGTTGACTTGCGAATAGGAAACACAACTTTATTTACATATGTTTTATACAGAAAAACCACATTGATGTCCCTTATCGTGTCATTGAATACTTTATGTTTATTCATGATGTTACTTTCCGTGTCATTGAGTACTTTGTGGTAACTCGTAATGGCATACATTCCCGGTTTTTTAATCGCCCGGGGAAATTGCAAATCCTGTGGCTTGTACTTCAAACACAAATTGCAATGCGTGTAAGGAAGGCTTCTATGACAAATATGGCTCGACCACGTGCATGTATGCCCTGTGTCCTGACAATTGTGAATGTATTGAAGATAGATCCATTTGCATTTATTGTAAAACTGGATATTATAACACGTCAACGAACGGTAGTAGTACAATCCAATTCAGTGTGACACGTGTGTGTCAAAAGATAAATGTGACGAATGTAAAATGGGTTTTATAGTGGATATGAATACGACAATGACAGAAATCGTCAAGTGAATAACTGTACATATAACTGCAGAGACTTATGTACACAGTGCCAGTCATACAACAATCGCTTATAATGTGTGAAGGGAAAGCATGGTAATACGTGTCAGGATGATTGCTCTGTCGGATGTAAGGAAAGGAAATGTTTGATGGAGTCAGGTAGTTGCAATTGTACCATGAACTTTATTGGCAATAAATGCACCGAGTGTGTTGATGGAAATTACGGACAATACTGCAACAAGACATGTCCCAAATACTACAAAAGTAAAACCTGTGACAGGTCAGGGTATTGCGTTGATGGTTGTATATCAGAGACAATTACTGGAAGCACGTGTAAAACATGCACAATTGGAACATATGATGAACTATGTGACAAATTGTGTCCAAAGAACTGTAAAGATAGTAAGTCTGACAGATACAGTGGCTATTGTGCTGGCGGATGTCAGTATAATTTCAATGGCACATTTTGTGATGCATGTATACATGGAGCATACGGAAAAAACTGTGAACAAAGCTGTCCTATTAATTGCAAAGGAGACATTTGCGAAAAGAGTTTAGGCTATTGCTAAAACTGTGTCGAAGAATATCATGGTGAAAAATGCGATCCATGTAGGTCTGGTTACTTTGGTCAAAACTGCATGGACATAAGTTCGCCTCGATGTGCCAATACTACTTGCAACAGAAATTCTGGTGCGTGTGTTTATGGTTGCATAAACGGCTATTCAGGAGAAAGATGTTGTGTGGAGAGCAAAAACTGCATGGAATGCTCTTCTAATACAGAATGTAGAAAGTGTAACTCTGGGTATTTCCAGCATCTGTGTGTGTAAGGAAAGATGCTCAATGGACTGCAGAGGCTCATGTGAGTTTTCCAATGGCGTTTGTAATGACTGTCAGAACAATTGTTTTGGAGCATTCTGTAATTACAAATGTTCAGATACATTTTTGTACATGCAATATACCGCAAGGAATCCGCGGGGTAGCGTGTGCACGATCCGACGGTACGTGTGTGTATGGATGTGGTAATGGTTTCTACGATTCTACATGTAACAGAACATGTAGCAGCTTATGTGTTGGCAATACATGTGTACAGGATACTGGTATTTGCAAAAAGGGATGTGCTGAACGCCACGAAGTGCCCGAGTGTGTAATAAGTTTAGGTAAAACAAATATAGTTCATTTTTCTTTGTTTCATATGAAATATTCCTATCACTTCGCTTAGCATGGATATGTGCGACTGATACTTCAATTTAAACAGAAAATGTGGTCTAACATTGCCTGTCATAATTAATAAGTCTTTCCACAAGCACTCTTGATCAATATCGGTCAAAAGGGTTCGTAAGTCTGAGTCGTTGACGGAGAATGTATTCCCAGTGTAGTGATAAAATACTGTTTCGAAACTTACAGTTCGTAGCTTATATACTTCACTGCTATATATTTTATATTGATGACGTTTAGTTCTAGTTTTCTTATTTTCAAGAATAAAACATTAAAATACACGGAATCTCTTGAAATCTCATTAACTGTGTTTTACCTTGTTGCAGCTACTTAACGCTTGGTTCGTGGTACATCGCGTGGGATTTATATGAAAAGAGTTTTATGAGCGGGTAGTTTCCTATATCCTTTTTCATCTGTTCTTTGAAAAATGTTATAATGATACGGAAGAGTTCGGATGACTCACAGAAATGTAAAAAGTGCAAGCACTGCAAGTATGTACATCACAAAAAAATGATTATTTGCCAACTACTAAAATCAAGAAATTAGGATGAATTCAACGAATGAATTCTTTTATTGTATTCAAACTTTCTATGGACAAGCTATGATGGGTAGAAAAAAACGTACGATGCACAAACGAGTAAAACATATGTCACAATGCACCTTTACAATTTACATTTTTCGTATACTCTCATTGTATGCTTGTAACTGCAAGCAGATATAGTACAAAATATAAAGTATAACTACGGTGTCCCACTCCGACCTGCGAAACAACGTTGGTTCTATCGGAACACCGTATTACGTTCGGTAACAACGATTGTCCTAATGGAACACCGTATTAAATAAGAATATTAAGAATATGGTTGTGCGAATTCAAAACTATCAATTACCTTTCAAAAAAGCGCTGCAGTTCTGTGCAAGCTATTTTATAGTTACCTCCAGCTTTCAGATAATAATGTTTTGCAGTTTTAGGTATCGGGATAGTGAGTCATTATAATATCAATGTCATCGATTTGCGATTCATTTTCACCAGGAAACTTGTCGGTAATATTTAAGTATCAGCCTTTTTTGTAACAAAGACATTCCTTTTGTGATTTTTCGCTTTGATTAGTACACTGTGTGCTATTAATCTTTAATAATATCCTTGTAAATAGATGGTAATTTTCCGTGCACGAGGGTTGGTATGCCTATTTTATAGTAAATGTTCAATGAAAAGCTTGTTTTTATCCCACAATAAGCATTGGAAATATAAATATAACATATCAATACAGGAAACGTACTGGATGCATCATAGAGCTTTTATATTGAACAAAATGTATTCTGTAGCGACAAACAATGGGGACATACCGGTCTTTGCTGCAGTACTCGGATCTCTATTTGTTATGTCAGTGTGTATCAACGTGGCGACAGTGCTCTTTCTTGTCCAGCGGAAGAGGAATATCTCACGATGGTATGTTACACATGTCCAAATATCTGTCCAAAATAAAACATAAAGTTCATAAAATATTAACTACTGTTAAAGTTAAGAATACATATAATCAGTCATTGAAAAATGGCTAAACGGTGTCACTGATTAACGGGAATACTCGTACAGAAACCGATGCATTACTAAATATTATGGTTAAAGATAATTGTCAATGGAGGCAATAAGTAAAATAGACCGATCAAGGACTGTATAATGAAACAAATGATAACCTTTTATCCAATTTCATATTTTAGCGAAGCGAGGAGACAACCACGAAATGTAACCTACGAAAACCAGCTGGTTTCACAAAAAGAATCAACTGTTCAGTCAGGAGCCTCAGTAACAGATGACGGTAAATACTTGTAGATCATATACTTTGCTATGTACTTTACATAACAACATACATGTCTGTATATTAGATCTTTGCTTAATAAGTGTTTCAAATTACTGTTTGTAATTTTATTTAATCATTGCCTTATATGTATTAAAAATACATAATATATCTATCAATATATGCCTATAATATTATATATATATACAACTTATTCTAGAATCAAATGAAGAATCATCTAAGAAGTCGACTGTCTATGAACTGATCAACAGAGCAAACGGTAATTTTGATTCTTTGATACTATATGTTTTATATATTTTGTAATCATGCGAGAATGTAATGTGGTCTGTCTATAATATATATTAAATGATAACGATTATGCTTGCTAAATTAAGAGCGCATAGCAAAGAAAGCATTATGTATCCATTACTGAATGAAAATGCTAAACAGACAGGTTTTGGTCAAGGCAGACGTATAAAGGAACAAATATATATTGAAAATTATTTTGGGATTTATCATTTACCTTAAAATAGTCACATTTGTAACGAAGTTTAGGTATTTAAATTTTGGCAAAAACAGTCATATAAGATTTTCAATGTTATTATTTTTGTGTTCAGAACGAACTATATACATGTATACATTTTGTTTTAAAACCACAAAATGATATAAACGAGAACGAAAGACATACTTTAAGATGGTGTTCATGTAGCTCAATTTAATTAATGAAAGCATACATCAATAATGTTGTACTGGTAGAAAAGACACTATGTAGTTTAGACGTTTCCGAAGCCGCAAACCTAATTGTTAAGTTTCGGCAGTTTTGATTATGTATTCTATAAAAGAGATCGTGTAAAAGAATGTATAGAATATGTATGACTGATTATTCTATGTCATGCTCATTTCACTTGTAAGAGAGTATGTCCTTTCATTGAATCCTAATGGTTAGTTTGCTTTCATGCTACACGATGTGTGTCAATAAGGCAACCTATGGTGCGGATATTATGAGTGATGTGCTGAGAGGTTTGAGCTTGTCAACTCTTGCTGTCAGTTTTTGTCACTCGAGAGTTTGTGTTTAAAGAAAGCCGAGTATAAAGGTCTCACATTCTCATAATGGACAAGCTATATGCAGTATGTTTTCATTGCGTCTCAAATAATTGAGCACCTTGTGACTCAAGAATGTACTGTACAGGTGAAGAAGCCTATCTCTAGCATTGCAGATTTTTATGTGCATTTCAGCCAATTGGCTTGAATTTGGATCACTATTGCGTTCCGGCCTGTGTTCCGGCGTCTTAACTAGAAAACCTAGGTTAGGGTAACTCTGAAAAAAAAACCTAGAGATCTAAAGTCACTTGTACTTGGCCACTGCGTGTAACAAACAATAGTGCATCTGTATAATTAATTGTACAGCTCATACTGTTTTCAATTATCAACATTAAAGCTTTACATTTTCGTCAATACTTCAAAACACATTACATAGGATCATCATGTTTCAAGCTTATACTGAATGACTTCTAAATCAAAAGGTGATATTTCACACACTTTAAAGAAATATGTGAGGTAAAAAAATTTCATTTCATTATAAGACATTATATTTTAAAATTAATGCTAAATATCACAATTAATATGTTTATATTTACAGATGTAGAGCAGGACTATCAGCAAATATCATCGACGACGGCAAGTAGCTACTTAAAAAGTAGGTCTTGTATTATTGATAAGATGTAATAGAAATGATCGGCAAATGTAGGAGTGAAGCTTAAAGTTAGCTATAACCTTGTTGTTACTGTCGCAAATTTAAAATTTCAAAGAATGTCATAAGTTCAAAAAGAATGCCGAGGATGTCTTGAATGTTAAGGCAGGGGAAGAAATTGATTTTAAATGTTTGATATTGACCTCGAGCAATCAAGAGTCACTGCCATTTGAAAATGTTATTGGCTAAAAGAAATAAATGAGACATTTATCATTTGATTTTCGTTTTCAAATAGTGCATACATATGTATACGTCAGTTAGGATAAGTTGATAGTAAATACAACGAATCCATTAATCCCTGGAGGTAGAGCAATACAAATCGATTATCATTTAGTTATCACTAAACATCGATTACAATATAGCAGATGATGACATCTATTTATGTAAATACTTCTTAATCTTTAGCGCAGGACGTTGAGTGTTGGACTGTCATACATACTGGTAAGGGTTCGAGTCAAGTGCATATCAATATTTTTTTAGATCATGTATCAATTAATACCTACCTTTTCCCTCGTATTAAGATTTTAAAACACATTTTGGAGATCTAATTTTTGTGTTCTATTTAATGTTGTGTTCTGCATTATTTACATTCATTTTTTTTAACTTTAATTACTAAGCATTCCATGTCAAAATATTATTACAGAACATGTCAAGAATAACAAG
Source organism: Saxidomus purpurata (assembly GCA_022818135.1). Classification (NCBI taxonomy): domain Eukaryota; kingdom Metazoa; phylum Mollusca; class Bivalvia; order Venerida; family Veneridae; genus Saxidomus; species Saxidomus purpurata. Next base: position 41,557,686 of record JAFMSR010000004.1, on the reverse strand, counting down.
AAGTTGTATATGTATCTTATCAGCAATTTCTATGCTGTCTTCCGTTTCGCTAACGTGCAAGTTCTGAGGCATCGCTTAGCTATCAAGCAGCAATGAATGAAATCCTTACAAATATACTTTTGCAAAATTTACAAAAATCACGAACAAGTATTATGCAAGATTTTTCATGAACTACTGTCTTGAACATGTCTCAATTTGCAAACAAATGCTTTCATAATGCCTGATTATATTTTACACTAACCATACATTTTTGTTTTACAAGTAAAATAAAACTGCCACACAAAAATTACTTAACTCCGCGGGATTCGAACCAGCCCAATATCAGAAATCCCATTTAACAGTGTTTCACGCTCACCACTGAGCTATTTCTTCCTCTGTATGGGGATGAGATATAATTTAAATATAATATTGTCGTAGATGGTTGCTTCCCCTGCTTTCGAATATAACAATGTCGAAAATATGTAAACATAACATGACGTCACTATCAACTTATCTAAAACGACTTATAACCGTATAAATGACAAGACAGTGGTCACACAACCGACTTATGATCAGATCGAACTTTCTAAATAAAGATGTCACGGGAACATTGGCTGTAACAAAATAAGTTTGTACAGTATCTGTACAGTTTTAGTAACAATACTCACCATGTACCAAACTGAATACAGGTTACTCCCAGGGAAGCGATGCTTGCCAAATAAAATAAATGTGATAGACCTAAAATGTGTCTTTGCTTAGTTGGTGTTCATTAGTATCTATAGGCAGAAAACTGAATATAAAAGCTGAATTTCATTTTTAAAGGTAGTCCACAGTTTTAATGGGTGGAGTGTTTGACATAAAGTTCTGGTACATTATGTCACCATACATGGGTATTAAACTGTTTCGTTTCTAATGTAATATAACAACATTTTATAATAAAAGTTTATTTTTCTGTTTTGCAGACGACGGTCATGCAGGAAACTAGATATTGAATCAACATTACTCTTTTTAAGCAATAAAACTTTGAAACAGTATTACAACGTAAAATGCCAAAAAGGAGAATACATTTACTACTTTGTGACCATACATGTACTTTTATATTGTTAATAATTGTTTGTAATAGTATGAGCCGTTTTGTAGTTTTGATATACGCTGTAGTAAAGCGGCAATGTTTTAATTGCATCGCTGTTTACTGGGCCCGGTAAATTGTTTTCTATCATCATATCAAAATTACTAAATAAGCAGCCCTACTCCAATGATTTTTTTTAATACAATGGTTACTGTTTTACGGTCTGTATATTGAATAAAATATTACTCGCAAAGCCTCACAAATTAGGAAACAACATTACAACTCAGTGAGATAAACAATGTATGATATATTTTGCTCATCTGAATTGATGTTGAACTGGTTTGAAAGTTGTATTGAAGTCACTCGTAGATGAAGAGTGTTTATCCTTGACATTTACTAAAAGTTTATCGACTTCATATAGTGATTTCATTGAAAAACGCAATATAACAGCTCATTGTTGAAAGAACGGAGCACGAGAATACAGCATTTTATGAAATATATTTGCAATCCAATAACTGGTTAACAAGGCCAACGTATGGTTATTGAATTCTCTCCTTGATTATATTTTTACATTTACACTGTCAGGTGCCACAGGTGGGTTACATCGTTCAAAAATAACATTCAATTTTGCAGAACATCAGTCTATGATCTACCAGTATTGACTTGGACTATGTAACTTATTCAAATCTCCGTTTTTTTAAAAGAGTTAAGGGTTTAACTAACAATGTTGTAAAGTAAGTGTTTTTCGTTAAAGTTTAGAATGCATTAAATTACAATATAAATGTCATTATAAAGCAACTAAAACCTGTGGTTTTTCTTAGTTTTTATTTTACATAGCAACTGTTTTCTGTATATTTTATTTATTAGTTGTGGATAAGATAGCGTGTTAATGCTTTATTTTTATTTTTATTAGGTATTTAAATTCTTTTTGGTAACATTTTTTTAAAAACCTGTGTTGTGAATAAAGCGCCAAGGGTATCCGACTTTTGTGCTAAAATCTGATGATTGAATCGTGCGAGAAAGACATGTATTTAGTACATGATGCAGTCATGTGGTGCAAATAAACTTTGACGATTAGATTAATACATCAGCGTTAGAATAAATATCACAGAATTTTGAAATATGTTTTTATAGCAATGATCCTCCAATTACCTTGTTCCAAAGTTGTTGCAAAGATATTGGTTCATTTTAAACTTAATTTCATCAAATGACTAAGTACTATTTCTTGCAGTGAACTCTTGTCCTAAAAATGACGGACCACTGGCATTGAAAGTGTCTAGATAATTCAATGGAACTAAGATTAGCAATCTTCGGTAATCACGCCTTACTGTTTCATACAGAACACTGAAAGTTAAAAGTGTGTAAAGAGCTCTTCTAGAATTCTTAGAACCCTTAATCTGATTTCCTAACAGAAATCAAATACTCTCTAGACAGAAAGAGAGTTATTACACATACAGGTATACTAGTGTTTCATATACAACAAATTGGTCGTCAAACAAAACTTCAGCTCTGGTGTTAGTCCTGAAAAATATTGCTTCCTTAAAGAACTATCCTGAAAATATAGCTAGGTTCCTTTCTGGTTTTATCAATTCTAATTTACCGTTTTTCGATTGCGATTTTTTGCATACAATAAGTAGCAAAAGTAACCCGCGATTAGAATATAATTTATTAATTTCGAACCGTTCAGACCCTTTGTCTTCAAATATATCGTAAGGTTACTCAGACAGATAACAATCTCGAGTACTTAGACATGATTCTGCACTTCTGATTATCTATTTATAGGTGTGCGGATAAGTATGCTAGCTGTTGAAGTGAGCAATGAATAGGATGACTCGAGATCAAACTTAGTATTTAAACAACGGTTGTTAATATTGTATTGCATTTTTCAGCTTTACTCTTTTGTAATGTGTAGTCACGTTTGTTTAAGTGCAAATATGTATAAACTCTCTAGATGGTGTTAATATACATGTATAAGCCTTTGAACAATGGATTGAATCATGAAGGCGGTAAGAAAGATTGTGTTTGCACTTGAATTTAAATGAAACTTTCGAGCAATGCAGTGTTGTATTTTGTACACATAATGTTACAATACAAAACCTTTAAAACAGAAGTTTTAATTAGAAATAAGAAAATTGTTTGATCAAAGTGGCTATGATACATATTAGTAAAGAAGGATGGGCAAAACACAACCAATGCTTTAAGCACATTTAAAAGAAGTTAAACTGAATTAATTCCTTTATTCAGAGAGAAAAATAAAAGTATACCCGAAAAAATAGGTGGAGTTTCAATTTTTGACTATGATAGACAATCATTTTTAAAGGTTTTCCAATATGTTTTAAATGAATAAAGCGTTCATACACACTGATTGATTGTGGTTATAATTTTAGTAAGATTATTGTTCGGAGTGAAGATTTGTTGTGTCTTCTTGAATAGTTGTATGGCCACTTTATAGCTTGAAATGTTTTGAATGTATTTTACATGCCACAGTAAGGTATACTCAGTAGAATAAGTTAAGAACCATGTCATACATGTATGAGTTAAGGTTTTCTTGAATAATTCAAATAGCGTTTATTTTACGCTGACCTGATGTTATTAATTAATTATATTCTAATGTAAGCATCAAATTTACCGAGAAGCTTTTGATTTAATAGCTCATGCAACCTCTTTAAGGCCATGGAATAGGGAAATTGCCACTTGTTATGCTTCACTATAGTAGCAACATCATAGGTTTAAATAAAAAAAATGAAATTAAAAAATAGATTTGTTTGGTATTAAGCACAAAATTAATGTTCTTTATCGTAAAGTCTGAACAAAGAGTTAATTCATTGTCTTAAAGTGTTATGTCAACGAAAAAACTTGCGTTGTCTGCTACAAGATTTGAATTTGCCTCTACAATGATTGTACGCTTCTCCATTGGCTGTATCCCAGCTGTACACACTCTAAGTATCATTGGACATAAGGGGGAATTCTGCTTGTAATTTTTTATATAGAACAGTTTCATATATACATTTATACGTTTTATTAAAAAATAGTTGAAAGTTTCATCCCATAGTAAAATGTTATCTGTTATAAATTTGCAGTGCCATAAATGACGTAAATATACGTTTGCCAGGAATATTTATCTATTGTTAGACATCCTCTACATACATATATCAAAATGAATTGAATTGTCACAGCAAAGTGACATTCTTTTCTGGTATGTATCTAGATAAATGATGCCTCTTAGATACATCGTTTCCTGATATAATTAACTGGCCATTGTCGCTTTTTCATACAAACAGTAAGGAAAGAAAAATACTCTCATGTACATTACATATAGAAAATGTACAGTTGGAACAAACAATGACAAAATGCTTAATCCTTCACTAAGGCAAAGACAAAGTAAAATATTGCAATAACTGAAGGAGGCAGTCACGAGTTTTCTGGGTTCTTGTCAACCAAGCTTTCGACCTATTTCACATAGCCTTCATACTTTCCTCTTTAAATGCAAACCTGAAAGAAACCAAATACAGCATCAAGCACATGGTAAATAGCTCTTGAAAAATATCTTTGTTTTCTGTCAACCTTATAGGCATTTACAATTCATGGAATATGTTGCATTGAAAGATAGCGCCAATCTTTGGGTCGGTCCGGAGATAAATTTTTACTTTTCAAGCCATCACTGAAATTTCACTGCAATGATATCGGTCTGGGCAGTTTCAGACACCAGACTCTCTGTCGAATAAGAAAAAGCACCTAATAAGTGGTGTCAACCGTGGAGATTTTTACTATTTACACCTGTTTGTATGTCCCTGTAAAATATATGCTAGTGCAAACTCACTTACTTCCATTTCCATGCACCGATTACACACAGAGCTACCCAAAGCCACATATTGTGTTTGAGATAATATTTAAATACTCATTCAGACCAATCAAAAAGGAAACATTGCAATATTAATCATTGCCTACACAAGCTGGACCCTAAACTTACAACAATACCCAAATGTAATTTGATCAGGTCCAATTCGAAACTAGGTCGCTAAAATGGTGACTGCCTCCTGAAAATTAACGTTAAATACATTTAAGGTGACTTTAAAGCGACATACCCTACATCTATCCGATTATATTCTCGAAAACTAGATCATGTGTTCAATGAACGAAAAATGATGAATAAATACAATTTCAAAGATAGACCTATGGTGAAAATTCCTTAGTTTACAACAATTCATCAATATAGAAGCTCTCTATAATAAATCGCGTCCACCCACAAATTGTAAAACAACCACTCTAAATAGATTATTGAATGGTTTACGGCACTGCAGCATATTTTATACCGCTAATGTTACCAATAATGACAGGAACGCATAGCTGAAACTTTTAGGTTAAGGTAGTTCGCGCTGTTCCTCGGCCAAAATAAAATTGGATACATTGTTAATTTTTTAAAGATGTTTACCGGGGCGTATTGGCTAAATTCACATTTATGCGTACATTTGTACGTCGAAAAACGTCCGCTTGATGACGTTTGGACGTCGTGTGTCTACCAGCATAATGTACAAACAAGTAAGTTCAATAAATTGAAATATACAATCGAGAGAAAATATCACCTTCTAAACAGCACATTTTAAATTTTCATTTTACCGGGTTAAAAAGAAAAACGCACGATACAGCACTAACTCAGGCTGTGTCGCTAGGTGGTGTCTCAACGTCATTCTGTTGCTAGGTAACCGACGTCAAAATGTAACAAAAGATGTGATACCGTAACGGTCGTTACTTCAGGTGTAATCCCTTCAAGTTTCAGGCCAATCTGATGAAAGTTTATTTTTGCCGAGGAACAGCGCGAACCACCTTAAGTTATAATACTTCCTAAGATTCTATATTTTTGTTTTGGAGTTTATTTAGTTTGACATCAGTTATAGGGTATGTCCTTTTAAAACTCACAAAAGAGGGAAAAAAGTAATCGTTTTTTATTCTGAACTGCATTTTCCAATATCAAGAAGACAAGTTTTGTGTCAACCTTTCAGTGTTGATAACCCTCTGGTTGGTACTTGGTACAGCTCCTCCCCACACTCTTTATATGGTTAATTGCTTGTCGGAAACAAGATTTCAAGATTTCAAGATTTTATTTCATATAGCGCATAAGTCCCACGGAAGTGGGAAACATTGGCATTACAAACAATACAAGTCAAATGTTTGAACGCCGCCAAATGGAGTGGCGATAATTAGTAATGTTGGATTTAATGTATGGTGATTAACCAAACCTAATCTTTTTGCACTCTAATTTTGTATATGGCTGACCATTTGTTAATGTTTAATGCTAAAAAAAGATTATTCTACGTCAAGTCTATAGGCATTGTTTCCTCTGTATGGAAATTGGCTGCTGTCACATTATTGAATTATCAAATCATTGAAATAATATTTTTATTTTTTTCCTAAGTCTAGAATTGTAACATATAAATTTGCTTCAATTTATATTATTCTTGTACGAAAGAAAAATTATTTCCAAGATATAAATTAATTTGTTCCCACTATATAAATAAAGTTAATTCCACTCCGGCGAGATTTCGATCGCTGATCTCCCGCATTCCAAGCGGGGATACATAGCACTGCGCTATCGAGCCATTGAGTTTCAGAGCGTATAACTTCGTTATTCACCAATACAGACGTTTGGCCGGAATGGCGGTAAAAATTTATGTAAACAAACGAATTTAACTTCCCAGACACTTTAAATAACACTCATAAACTTGGTAGTTTCGTAAAGTATATTCAAATATCTGTTAGAAAAAAATTGTCTGCATGTTCAAAAAAATTTCAAAGTCGGTTTAAAAGGCTATCTTTAGCCGCTACCCGTCGGCAGAATCTCAGTCGTTCATAGTCATTCGTTTAAAATCGGCTATTTCCGTAAAATTTAGACTCGGCTATTTCCGTAAAATTTAGACTGGTTCGCGATCTCAAATCAAAAGACCGCTTGTTACAAAAGAACACACTGTGAAATCAGTCTACAGTCTAAAAGTAGTTACGTCACCCCATGGAAATTTTACTTACTGCATTCCAATATAATGACATCATGATAAATAAATATCACATGTAATAATGTAAAACGGCTACATTAATGTAGTTATTTTACAAGCATATTGGGTAGTCTTCCTTTACTATACATTTTGGAAATAATCGTTTGAAGTATGTAATATCGCAAAAAATGAGAAAAATAAAATATATGTCGGACAAATTAAAGCGATCACAAATATTACAAAAATACGAGTAATTCGTGTAATTGTTCTAAACTGTGTGTAGAAAAAGAGATATGTTTTGACATTCTGTTGTTAAGTTCTTTTGAAATAGTCCATGATTTTTTTACATAATATACTTAAGTTTCCTAGTTTCTTCAAATTATCACTTGAAACTAAGATTATAGATTTAAACATACTGGGCCTTTGTCTTGTGTATCTATCTAAATATTTAATCCTATAATTTTCAAATAACGGGCACATAAATAAGAAATGATACTCGTCTCCTAGTCCTCTACAATTAGGACATAAACGTTCACTAGTAGGTAAATTTTGAAATCGTCCTAGTTCAATAGGAAGTCTATGATTTCGGGTTTAAAATGAAATCAGTTTTTTACAACGGTATGTAGACAATTTACAAATAAAGTTACTACGCTTGAATTTAGTCTTAATTTATTTATAAACATTTGTACTCGACGTCTGACTAATTCCAGATAGCCATGTCTGGGTGTAAATATCTTTTATCTTTTGGTATGTTGCCTTTTTAAGCCATCTGCTGCTAATAAAATTTGGCTATACCACACCCCTGAGAAACCAGTTTCACAAAGATACCGTTTTACATTCTGTAACCATTGGCATTTTATCTTATTTTGCGATTCTAATTCAAATACTATTGTGTAAAGTTTGGAAGCCAGTTTAGTTTCTTGGTTGTTTTTTATGTTGTCTATGATTCTTGTCCAATATGCTATTACTTTATTTTTTATATCAATTTTAAGTGGAGTTATGCCAGTTTCCCCATAAACCATATCAGATGGTGTAGATTTCTTAAAGTTAAAAACATATTTGTAGAATTTGAGTTGTATTTTTTCAAGGACATTAGTATTGCCATAGCCCCAAACTTCACTTCCGTACAGTAAAATAGGTTTTATTGTTTTATCAAACAACTCTATTTGAAGATTAAATGGTAAATCAAGTGTCTTCATCTTTCTTAGCAATGCAAACGTGGCTTTAGTTGCTTGTTCAGCAATATGAACTTTTGACTTGGAAAACGAACCACTTTTATTGAAGAATAAACTAAGGTATTTATAATTATCAACAGTTTCTAAAACTTCTGTTCCTATAGTAAATGTTTTATATGGTTTTGGTCGGCCCTTACTGAATACCATGCTTTTAGTTTTGGTAGTATTAACATTAAGTTTCCATTCATCGCAGCAATTTTTGAATTTATTCAAAGCTAATTGAAGATCATTTTCGTTATCACTAAATATTACTGTGTCGTCGGCATGAAGCAGTATAAATAGTTTCAGGTATACATGCGTGTCTTCAATTGCTGTATCTATATTTATTCCATTCATACCACTAGATTCTAAATAATGCCCTAGGTCGTTTAAAAATATGGAAAAAAGAAATGGGGATAAATTTTCCCCTTGTCAAATCCCTATAAGACAATCGAAAAAGGGAGTAGATCCCTCTGTAGTTACAACTTTAGACTTTATATTTTGATACATGTTTTTGATAACATTCAGACATTTTCCATTGATCTTTTCTTTCATAAGTTTCTGCCACAGACCTATTCTCAAAACAGAATCAAAGGCCTGTTTAAAATCCACAAAACAACAGAATAGTTTCTTCTTGTTTGATTGCACTATGTCAATTAGGCTTTTCAGAATGAATAGATTGTCAATTGTTGAATAGTTCTTGCGAAAACCTGCTTGGGTTTCATGTATAAGATTAGTTTTTTCAGCAAATTTCGTAAGTCTGGTATTTAAAATATACGTGATAAGTTTACCAAAACAACTCAATAATGATATCGGACGATAATTCTCTGGTGATGCTGGACTACCCTTGTTTTTATATATAGGTTTGATATGGCCTGTAGTCCAACTTTCTGGAATGATGCCATGGTCAAATACAATATTGAATGGTTTCTTATATATATGTAACATAGAATTAATGCTATATTTTATTTGTTCATTTATGATTTCATCATAACCTGGTGATTTATTATTCTTTAATGATTTAACTGCTTCTAAGATTTCCTTTTCAGTTATTGGAACATTAATTTCATCATTTTCAATATTCGTACATGTTTCTGACATATGGTCGTCGATATTATCCGTTACGTTCGAATTTTCATTTAAGTTTTTAAAGTTATCATAAAAATCGTTCAGTTTTGCAGTTCTCTCATTTCGTTCCTGTTTACCATTAATAACATTCCAATATTGCTTAGGATCAGCATATTTAAGTTTACGCAGTTTCTGTATGCTTTTTGCATTATAATTATTTTGTGATTTCCTTAATGTGCCTTTATACTGTTTACTGACTGATTTCAATAAATACTTAAAATATTGTGTCTTATGTTTTTCTACTTTTATGGTAAATATTTCGTAAAACATGACATGATTTATCAAACCATGGAAAATTGTATTTAATAGTATTCGTCTTTTTAGTTTTGTCTACATTGTTTGCTATGACTCCAAACGATGTTTTTGAACAACTATTAAAAAGTTTTGCAATGTCTGAAACTATTGCATCGATATTGCCTTGTGATATGCTGTACATTTCTTTGTCTTTGTAAGAATTTTTTCTTCTATAACATATTTGACTACGCGAACCATTTTCCAAATTGGCAACCAATCAAAATCAACCTTTGGCTATACTGGCTGGAAACTGCAGTCAGGTAAATCTCTCCTATTTTGGAAACAGAAAACACTTTTGATAGGTATAGGCATGATGGGAGACATGCCGAGGTCTCATCCACAAATACAAGCTAACATATTTGCTCTTATGGACGGACCTTTATAAATTTTGCTTCAAATCAAATCAAATCAAAATCAATAAAGCTATACCACCAGATCTATAATTAGTGAGTTTCTTTCTATGAAAAACATGAACATTTAACCCCGGAACAAATATATTGTCAGTATCGTCAGTTTTGGTTTCCCGCAAACCTACGATATCAAAATCATTAATAAATGGCACATATTCAGGGCACCGTAACTTCGCACCTATTCCAAATACATTTAATGATAAAAGTTTTAAGAAAACGTTGTCAAAATTGCTACTACGTTTACAGTTTTCGGCGTTTTTCGTGCAGGAATAGCCGTTTCCCGTTGTCCGCTAATCACTCTGATAGCCGCGGTTGTCATGATTGTCTGCGTTGTTGACTTGCGGGGGCGTATTGTGCGGAGTTTCTGGCGACGGTTGTACTACGATAACGGGTGGATTTTTATTCAAACTGTTGATTTCGTTGAGCAAGAGAGACGGTGACTTTGGAGTAAGACTCTGCTCTTGCCTGGATTGTGAATCCCAAATTGATTCATCGTCACTGATGGTAAATTCAAGATGTTGTTTTTTTAAAGTAAGGTCCTGCTCAAACGGCGAAGTTGCTTTTTTCTTCCCTGCATAAGTGGGTCTATGTGAATATTCAGTCACAGGTGTACACGCACTTTCGTCAATCTGAGAAAATCGTTCGAATCTGTTTTTTTGTTTGTATTTCAAAGTTATCAAATGTTTTCTTGATTGTATGTGTGTCACTACGTGTTTCATTTTGTCGTCTTTGTCCATACATTTTTGTGCAATTCGTATTTGTGAACACTTTTGGTCTAGCGCCGTTGAACTCTTGCGATTTTTCACTAGTATTCTGCGCGTTATATAAAATGTTCCGTTGATATACAATTTGTCCCTGACTAGTTTTACTTTGTTATTTTCATCTTCCCGCGCCTTTTTCGCGACGCCGTACAGTAACTTGCGTTTAGTTTCAATTTCGGGCGGGAATTGTTCCGAAACACCATACTCTGTTCCAGATAATGCCTGAGGTGCTTTCGTCTCACAAGTTCTTTGTCTTTACAAAACGTAAATTTTACACATATGGGTCGGGGACGCAAGTGATTACTGTTATATCGGCCTAAGCGATGAGCACGATCCATTGGCATGCTTTTATCAATACCCATATCAGTTATGATAAAATTTTATATTATCTCTTCACAATTTTCGACATCATTTTTTTGAACCTCTGGATGACCAAAAAAGAGCAAATTTTCTCTCATACTACGCCATTTTACGTCGGTTACGCTTTCATCTGTGTGTGTTATGTGTTGTTCTATGTTTGTGTGCTTTAACTCCAATTCTGTTAAACGTCCTTCTAACTGTTTCATTTTCTCATTAGTCTGACCATTGTTTGCTGTTATTTCATCATACATGTCTCTATAATGTTGAATAGTGCAGACTTACATTTGTGCCCGTTGCGAAAAGCTAGCTGTTGTATCAAAAATATGACGCAAGTCAATTTTTCGGATATTCTCCTGCGTTTTAAATAGTGACCATTATTGCGCCTTTTGGGAAAATTAGAATGAAATTGCATCAGTGACTAACTGCATTAATCACAATGGGCACACACTTGGCCAATGGCAAATCTATGTTGAAATGAGGGCAGTGAAGTACAAGTAACAAGCAGCATAGACAGTCGTGTTATAACGACCATAAACCTAGGCATGTTACCATTTGTACTCTTGCTTATTGTACATATTTTAAAACATAAAAAGTAAAAGCCATAATTCCCGTAAAATTGACTAGCTGTATTTGTCTAAATCCGCTACCAAGCAATATATTGGACAATTTACAGCTGATAATTCGCCCGGTACTGCATAATATTAATGAATAATGTAACTTGTTATTTTAAATAGCTAATATCATGTACCTATGAATGGGTGTCACATTGTATTTGAGATTGAAATAAGATACCAGAACATGTTTGCATGAAACAGCTAAATAAATGTCTTTCATAATATTTTCAGATTTTGGTACTTCTGTATCTAAAGTGTACATTGTTTGCTCCAAGTCTTGCCCCTGACGGTGAGTACATTACTATTGAAGTGAGAAAATAGCTAAATACAATAATAAACAAGAACTTTCTTTAAAAAAAGATTGTAATCGCAATTTTGAGTATATAAAAGAGATGAGTAGCTATATTTCAATGTAAACAATTCTGTCGTCAAGTTTTATCAAAATGCAACCAGTAGCTTAGAATATAGAGCGAGGCCAAGATTTTCTATAAACAGGTCCCTTGGGTGACCTTGACCTTTGACCTGCAGTATACCATTGAAATGCCTGAGGCGTTGTGGTGATGCGATTTATAGGTAACACTTTTCATGCATGTTTCACATTGACGTCAGATACTGTCAAAACGCATTTCAAAACACATGCCTTACACATACCTTACATGTCAACATTTGCCTATGTTAAAGACGCGTTAAAATACTTATCTCTAACATGCTGGCAGCAAATGACTCTACCTTTGCAAACATTGCACAGTATCATAGAAAGTATTCAAAGTAGCATCATGCAACTTGGCATGTGGATAGAGGATAATATGAGTATTACGCACATCATTGTATTGCTTGCGTCAGACAAATAGTATGGTTGTTATGGCAACAGAAATAGTAATTACTTGTATTTTGTCCGGAAGGTAACTCATTTAGTATGGAATGAAATTCATTCAAGCACTACACACAAAGAAACAGAAGACATTCAAAGAACGTGCACTGGGCAAAAACTATGACTCGGCCTTGTTGAATTTACGAATCAAGTCTTTTTGAGTGTCCCTCCAGAGTATTACTTCTAAAGTACTGAAGGGAATTTATTCAAGCTACTTATGATAAAGAACATTAAGTTGATTTGTGTTATCAAGGACCAGTTCTAGTTCCTTGCAAAGTTTTTTAATTATCCCCCTTCATATAAAAATCTGTTGAGCAATCAAGATTGTGTTCCTCCTGTAAACAAATACTTCATATGTACGTACAAAAATTATAAAACAATTCATGAAAGACTGAAGACGCAGGTTAAAATATTTTATTGGCATTTTTCATGCGGTTTTGTTCAGTTTCAATGTGCGCTACAAAGTAAATTTCTGAATGAAAAAGGTTTAACCCACATGTGCATGGGGTATGGACTCGCCACCCAATATAATACTTGTCCAATGTTGTACGGAACATATATAAATACAGGATTTGAAACAACTGAAAACTCCAATCGCATATTTTAGACAGTAGTGTAAATATGGAATAGCACACCCGGAGTTTCCAAGGCAAAACGATTTTCTGAATCAAATCCCACTCCAAACTGCATCGGATACGGCTGGATTAAAATAATTTCGAGAAAAAACACTTCTGTTACTTCTGCACAACCCTAATCTACTATATACATTTTAAAGATAGGTTTCTCGCATCGCAGTATATCATATCAAGTAGCATGCGCGGGGTTCCGTTGAATTTACATTGAGTTTTCCATAGCCACAGTTTTGCATACTTTTGTGTTTATAATTTAAGGCAGCTATATTTTTTCTGAAATGGTAATCTCGTTTAATTAATAATCATTGAAAGGTGAATTGATCTCTTAACTCTTAGAATTAAGAAAATTGTCTATTGAAGTAGTTAATATCTTATTAGTCCCCTACCGGTTTCATCGGAGGGGACTATATGTTAACCCTCTTTCCGTCTGTCCGTCATTCCGATGTCTCAAGAACTAGTCAAATGAAAGTTAGTTTGTGTATAGAAGCCAATATAGAAAGTGTGCACGTTGTTCTATCTTTTTCTTCAGAAAGAATTATGGCTGGTATGACAACGGAAACAAAATACCACATACAGCCTGTATTCTTTGATATCTAAAAGGTATTCAAAGTAGCATCATGCGACTTGGCATGAGGAAGGATTACTATATTATTGTTCCTTTAAACTGGTAAAGGATTAATGTGTTGCTTGCAATACTCCATTTACTAGTACTTATTAATTTAGAAATGTTTTAGCAGTTTATATTAAAAGGTTGTTCTATGATAAACTATACAATATTATATTATATCACACACTATTGCTGAGTTTATAAAAAAAATATAATTTCAGTTAAAGACCCGTTATGTTACGACAATTGTAAATGTTGCAAAGATGAAGCATGTGAAACAGGATATATGGGATGGCCAAACGTATGCACCAAGGGGTGCATCAGTGGTCACAGAGGACATAGATGTTATGTGTTATGTAAATACTCCAAATGCAAATTCTGCGACAATCAAACTGATTCAAGAAAATGTGACGCTTGTTATGATGGCTTTTATCTTGGACCAGATAAGGACTGTACATTAAAATGTCCATCTAACTGTAAATTGTGTAATTCAAGCACAAGTTGCACTAAGTGTAAGGAAGGTTTACATGACAAAGATGGTTCGATGTCGTGTAAAAGTATATGTCCACTTAACTGTCACACATGTGTGTCGGAAGATAAATGTAATGATTGTAAAAATGGATATTATAATGGATATGAATATGACAATCAACTTAATCCTGAAAGAGATAACTGTACATATGAATGCAGAGGCACATGTACAAAATGTCAGTCATACAATAATTGTTCAGAATGTTTAAACGGGAAGTATGGTCGTACGTGTCAGGATGATTGCTCTGTCGGTTGTGAGAACAAAACTTGTTTGATCGATTCTGGAAATTGTGACTGTTCAATGAATTTTAGTGGCGATAAATGCAGTTGGTGTGTCGGTGGAAAATACGGACAATACTGCGATCAAACTTGCCCAAAATACTGTGAAAGAGACATCTGTAACAAGACATCAGGGTATTGTGTTTATGGATGCTTGACAGATGCAATCATTGGGGAAATTGGCAACACATGTAAAGTCGGACTATATGGGGAACTCTGTCAGAATATATGCTCCAAAACGTATAAGAATAGTAGCCATGAAAGAGACAAAAATATACACCCTAAAGGTGACCAAAGAATAGGTAAGAAAACATGTTCTTTGTTTATTTAAGTGAACGATTCTAAAGATTTCCATGCAGAAAGAACTAGCCATATCTCCTCCCACGGTGACAGTTGTTTGAAAAATGTGTGTATTTAATCACCAGAGAAAAGATTCTGTGAAATTATTTAGAACTAACTAAATGCCGTTATTTACTGTAAAGGCATTTCAAAAGAATTCGGTTGTGAACAAATAGTTTCTTATACTAAACCCATAACAAAGCTGTGGCCGATTTTTTTACTGTAAAGGCACTGTAATAATGAGAAGTCATGTAGTGGATCGGATTTAGTTTAATAAGCTACAAACACAATGTACACATCAAATAACAAAGCTCTGAGTACGATTATGAATTTTTAACAAATATCCTTACCGAAAGTTATGGAGTTCCTCCAATGATGAATCTAGTCCTATGGAACGATATAGTGCCATTTTAATGGAAGATTGTCTTTTAGTTTGATGTTAAATTGCTTAAAAACGACTACTCTTGTAATGTTTATCCAAATTACAGGTTTCTATGTTAAAATTAAGGATGTCAGCATTAACGAAAGTGACGTGGTCGACATTCATATCTAATAGACGCACGAAGGTTTGCTTATATCAGTATATATTCAGTCAGCGTAGTTAGGATATACGTTTCCTGGTTAATGCTCTTTTCTTGCAATTTTTGTAAATATATCTGTTAAACGATTTTATATAGAAAACTGTAATTCCGTTTACGTCCAAAGTGACAGCCATATTTACTGTCTAACGACGGTTGTAGTGATCAGTAGATAAGACGTGAAATTGTCTCTGTTATTGTTCGTGTACTGCACTTTTCAAGTACACTTTGTTGAATATTTTAAATGTAAATTAGAATTTAAACTGTCTCATTTGTACTAAATAAATCAATATATTGCTTCTGATTTGAAATGTTTAAATGTAAGGTTCTAGAAAGGTAAGTCACAGTATTTTGAAATAGTTAATATGATATGTTGTAGGACATTCTTGTACAATAACATTGATTGTCTTTTTAAACAACCCTATATATAGATTCACATGACGATGGCGATATGAAAGTACCGGTCACTACTACAATACTCGGATGTCTGTTGGCCTTATCTATGTGTATTAATTTCGTGGTAGTTGTCTTATTGATCAAGAACAAAAATGCCTCACGAAGGTAAATCATGTACTTTTCATAAATTATTTATGTGTACATTGTCTACATTTAATTACAGATTTCATTCTGTATAAATATATTTTGATAAAACTAAAGACTCTTTACACTGAACTAAAAATGAAGACATTTTTGTATTAAAATTTAGATTAATAAACAAAATGCTTGTACATGTATTATCGTTCTAAAAGAAGACACATTGGCAAAAAGACCCAATACAAAATGTGAAAGGAAGGTACTAGTAATGTTTTTATGATGTTGTATAAATTTTACATTTACACGTAAAGGGACAGGACGAGCCAGTCACAGGAAGTTTTCTATGAAAACGTGCATGGTTCATCATCTGTGAATGCAACCAGAACTAGACAACACCGTTTGTATTGTCTATTTAATAAACTGTACTACTATAATCACTACATATTCATTAACAAATTATAAAACATATTCTACTTTTATATCATAACACATCATGTTTCGAGATTTTGAAGTTATAACAAATGTCTTGCTAAAAAGCATGCTTAGTTTTCAATTTGTTACTTAGGTGTCAAATGTCATTAATTTTAAATCTTTGAAAATTAGATTTCCTTTCAGGATCACTCCTTGAAACAATCTTTCCGTCTACAGGTTCGATAACCGAAGCCGGTGAATGTATTTAACAAACTTTATACAAAGAGTTATCTTTTATTATATATAAATATGGTTAAACCTTATCTAGTTTTTCCATAAAACTGTATGGTATATACAATCGGCGCAATTAAAAATCTTTACAACTTTTATTTTTACAAACTATTAACAAACACAGCATATGGCATAAATACAAATGTATATTCACTCTGAGAGGTAACTATTATACATAAATGTATCTGGACAAATAATAAGGTTTTAGGCGTTAGCATTGTTTCCTAAAAGTTATTAAAGCGTCAGCTTTATACTATGCATAAATAATGAGTAACTCATAATTAGTATACCCCCAAAACAGACAGTTAAGGGGCAAAAATAACCGCCGGTCCTGGTTTGGTTGGTCAAGACAAAATATTTGTTTGGCGGTAATGTCACCTAGACCGTAGATAACTTAAACAATACTTTTATGAATAGTACAATGCAAAGATCAAAGGTTGAGAGGAAGTGCAGTGCAAAAAAACTAACTCCAACTGATTAATAACAGAGTTATTGCCCTTTGTAAATTACCTTCCGGAGCATAACTTGATTAAACTAGGTATAGTTCAGTACAACTTCATACAATGGTCAAGCACATGAGGAAGCTCCTGTGCACATGAATTTTAACTCATTT
The DNA here is from genome assembly GCA_022818135.1 of Saxidomus purpurata. Taxonomy (NCBI): domain Eukaryota; kingdom Metazoa; phylum Mollusca; class Bivalvia; order Venerida; family Veneridae; genus Saxidomus; species Saxidomus purpurata. The sequence continues at coordinate 41,540,184 of JAFMSR010000004.1, read as the reverse complement.
TGGGGGATAATACTTGTTTTGCCCTTTGTTACTTTTCCTTGTCCAAACGAAAACTACTGATAAAGTTTAATACAACTTCTTACAAATGATCAAGCACATTGAGAAAAAGTAAAATACAAAAGAATTCTAACTCCTCTTGACAATGTGAGTTATGTTGCCTTGTTTTCCTTTTCTCATGCATAACTTGTAAACTACCATTATAAACCTGTACAATTTCATACAATTTTGAGCTCAATGTAAGGAAGTGTTGTCGTACATGCTTAACTATATTCTCTTCTTATTGCCCTTTATAAACTTTTACTTTTCGGAGACATTATACACACCATTGGCTGGAATTAAATACAAATTGTATCAAGTGGTCAACACAATGAGAGGAACAGGTATTATAACCATAACTCCATCTTGACTAATTAATTAGGTTTTAAGAACAATGTCTATTTAGTTTGTTTGCAACTTCCAGTTATTACGAATGCTATGTTATGAAGACAGTCTTTTACAGATATTAATCACATTAAGCTTATTTCTTTTTGTAAACTCACTACTAAATGATATGTATTTAAGTTATATGATGTTATTGATATTTATGATAAGGAAATTGTTTGCTGGGGTCAACTAGCCTCTCCTTAAAATTATACCATAATGGTCAGTTACCAATGGAATAATATAATGTTTTATTTTTAAATTTGTTTATTGCTATCTTTATAAAACTTGCTAAATATTTCTTATCAGTTGAAAGTGTGAAGCTGTGGTATTAAAACGCCTACAATACAGAGTATAATAGTTTGGCGGAGCTAAAACGAAATTGCTTATGATGAGAATGGAATCACTGAACATGGGTCTGTTGTCTGTCTACAGCTCTTGCAGCACGATCTGTGAGAGACTGTTGTCAAAACTAAGCATGGCCGATCAATGGATATGATGTTATAAAGTCATTTGAAGAAGTGATCATTCAATAATTTGAATGCTAAGTTATATATATTTTATGTATAAAAGTCATAGAGAAAACAAAAATGACAAACGAATCAAAAGGCATACATTCAAGCATATAGTTTATGCTCTTCATTAAACAGTGATTTAAATCATAGGCAATTACTTATACTTACAGATGACGATACAGAGCACACTTATCAGCCATTACTAGATAGAGGTAACCTCATGCTAATTAAAACATTTTATAATTTCCCACATTTAAGTATAAGTACTAGCACTTTACTTCAATCGTTTATGGGACTCACTTCATATGGAATCAACCTCAAAGAGTCGAGAGGCCTTAGGACACTGCAGCTATGAGACATACTGGGCATTACTATTATGTAAAGGGCTAATTACAAAAAGAATATAATGTGTATACGGTTAATTGTAACTAATTGCCTACTATGGCTTAGGGATTAGGGTAACTTATTTGATATCCAAAAATATTATTAGAGTTAAGAAGCCTATCTATTCCTAGGCTGCTGAGGCAAATGTATCAAAATGGTCATAGAATGTCATTTGTGATCTAGTACTAACTAGACTTTAAAACGGCCCTTGAAAAATGACGTGTGTGAAGTAGATCGGTAATTAAAAGCGTGTATCATTCACTATTCGTTTCAAACGCAACAGCATAGCAGCTCATGCGTTATTCACATAAAATACCATTACTAGTAATGTTTGCAGAGATTAACTGTTCCCAAATAAATTTGGCTTGGGCATAGGTTTTGTGGTAACTGTTTAGTTAAATTCACAGCACCTTGAATATAACCAAGTTTAATTGCCAAAAAATTATTTGTTTATGGACAACCGACCCCAAAACCCGACCCAATTTTTTAATGTTCCCTCATATATCAATCTTGGGAACTTTCCCCTAAACACAGATTGTTTTCCAACCTATAGCATTTTTTGTATAAAAAAAAAAAAAAACTTTACCACTACCCTACCTAAACTTTTTGGGACCGTTAGCCCTAAACACAGATATTTTTTGCCTTATTTCTATTTACAAAAGAAAAATTAAATCAAATCTAAAACAGTGCATGCCCTTATACTCTTGTTAAATCTTCTAAGGTACCTAATTACTAGGCTTTTAAATCCTTTATAATACTAAAATGTTCGTGTATAATTATCTTATATATAATGCAACTAATTCTATGAAATATAATAATGGTTTCCTTTTTTTGCAGGCGACAGTGGTGCAGCAAACTGGATAGATACAACTAAACATATTAAACAGAAACATAATAACGAATAAGTCCTGAATCGTTAAAAGAATCTCAAATAAAAAGTACACTATACCATTTAATTGTATCATTGCGGACGCTATATCTATTATGTGTTTGGAAAATGTTACATGTATTACTAAGTGAAGTAGTGAATAGTTCTTTGTTTGTGGGACGAACCTTTTAACATACGATTTGCGTTCGGTTCTATCCACTCGCTTTTTGCATTGCACAATGATTTGTAATTACATCTGTTTTGTAAAAATTGGCAAATAAATATGTTAAAACTAAACTAATAGTTCTTTGCACAAATATGAAATGAAAGACAATCGCTTAAGAAGGTTTAGAAAGTAGTGAACAGTTTCTATTATTCGGCCAGTATTAAACACCGGTATCGGTCAAACATGTCGTTATCTTCTGGTATCGGCTAAAGTGGATCAAATATGTTACCATGACTCGATTTTTCAAAGTCTGTGTACACAACTACTGCAGTATGTTTTGAAATGGAAGAATCATTGTTAACACATTGTCAACAAACATGTACTTACTCGATTGCTGAGTTTAGTGTGACAGGTTGCAGATAGTGCCTATATATGCATACCGGTAGTTTGTGATTACTAAAATGTCTTTGTCTAGATGCCAGACATCAACATTTGACTTGTCTCATTTGTTACATTTCTTTAAACAAGAAAGTAGACTGTTGGTATCATTGATTATAGTCATTGCATAGGTTCTGCACTTGCCTTGATAAGGTGATGACCCAAGATTCATGAAAGTCCTTAACTGGTTTAGAAAAAAAACCAGTTTTGTTTTTTGATTTAGAAAATATGGGTTATGCACGATATTTTAATTACATGAACAATTGACTCAAGTTTCCTGAATATCCTTCAAAAAGTCGTTTTTTGTTAATACCAATTTATTTACTCTCGGTTGCGAAACATGTTAATACAACTTATATTATTCGCCCCCGGGACACACGGCAGATCGACTCAACCTCGAAGAGAGAGAGACACAATGTGGAAATATCTGTTTCTTGCTTAAGGACCCCCCCCTTTTTTGGTGGCCCCACTATTGGGTACGAACACACTCCAGAACCAACGCGATACTACTGTACCAAAACGGCTCCAAATAAGTCTACATGTAACCTCGACCTAGGTTGTCTTGAACACATGTAAATATTGACCCAAATTTCACAAAAAAACATCGAGGTTTTCAAGGAGATATGGTCTCAAGACTTTCCAGCACAAAGTGTGACATTGATAACATACAGACGACAGAGTTGAAAGATGGGTTCTGCACATCGTGTCAATACGATTACCGAATTCCATGTGATTAAAAGGTCCATTACTAAAGCCAAATCGAATTTTCTTTTAATCTGGAATATAACGGGCGTCTTCTCAGAAGGAAAATATGACATACTGCATCGAATGTGACCATAATTATTGTGTTGAAAATTTGAGTTTCACAAAATGATTAATAACTCATATTTTGCATTTTCAAAAAAGAAAGTAGGTTTCCCAGTTTTCAAATATCTTTGTACTTTTCCAGAAAATTCACAGCTAGAGGCTGTAAATAGGTTGTATATGAATAAGCATACCTATCTTTAATTATAGTCGAAAAAATTTCACTTCCAATCATATGCAACGTATATTTCTGACTGTTAACAACATGCAATAAAGCGAAAGTAGGACAAAAAGACCACCCAGGTCAATCTAAGGAAATACAAAAACATTCACTCGTTTTTCTGCAGCAGTATTTCAAACAGGGAAATACTCCACGGCTAATGTAAAGTTTTAGAAGCCAGTTTCAAACTGTATTTCCTGTTACAATTCCAGAAACTTCTTAGTAATGGACCTTTAACATTTGTGAAAATCCTTAGATTTGTTGAAGAAATATGAATCGGACACGAAAAGCAATGCTACCTAAGTGTGACCTTCACGTTGAGAAAGCATGATGAGAGCATAAGTCGGCTTCTCCTCTGAAAAATTGGTTGCGCTTGTGTATGAAGTGTCTTCTTACGGACACTTTTACAGCAAAACTCGTACTGTATCTATTACATAACAGCTTCCATTTAATATTAAGCAAACATTCTTAATCATATGATCTGAATAAAATGTACATATGAACAACGTGTAGCACGTAGATGATCTCAGATGTAGCTCCTGCATGTGTAAGATAATAAGGTTTTAGGGTTCGAGTGTCTGAATCATTTAGATGTCATCTCAATGCCTTATTTTAATGTTTAAATATCTATTAAAACCTTTGAAATATGTTTTGCGTTATGCTCTAAAAATGATAAGAATGATAACGGAGATAACTAAAACCCGGCAAAAAGAACTTCACTTAGTTTAAACGCACTTTATTGTTTCAACTCAAGCATTTAATAAGCCTTAGAATTAGGTGACGGCTAAGCGTGAGACATTGATAAATGAGGATAATTCAGCTAAGGCATAGATGATGTTATGATTTTAATCACGTATTTGATCTAATTTCGCTCTTTCCTTTTCGAAATATAAAGTTATGTTGCAGACAATGGAACAAGTAACTTTATGACTTCTGATAGGGTGTTTGCTGAATTACCTACATATTCTTTATAGAAACAGAGGCCAGTCGTCAGAATTTGATTGACTTTTAGCAAATTTGCCAAATCGAAACCTGGCATGCTTAGCAAAAGTTAACTTGTTTTCAATTCTCGTGTAGAATTTCATATCAACAGCAGACATTTTATGTAACCATTGTCTCATAAAGAATTCATGTTTCTATAATCTTCTTAAAGATTGCTAACACAATTAGTCAGGTTATAAACTGACTTCAAACCAATGACCCTCAACCGGGAAGTTGCAAGGTAACAATATTTAACAAGTCAATGGCCCTTTAAACTGCTCAAGTAACACCATCGATTAAGGCGAATGTAGTACGTTAAAGCGACTTACACTTTAGTCATTTTTTCCGCATATAGCCCAAGTCGTAAGTGTCAAGATCATATATCCTACAACCTGACATGATATATAAGGTTTTATTTTCGAAATGATAGTGTATATTAACGGATGATATATATTGTTGACAAGATCGCTAAGGTATACTTCGCAGCGTTATTTACGTCTTACAGAAAATATAATTACAATTCATCTTATGTTAAGTACGGTAAATCCATGATAACGTTACAGTGACCACAGCTTAATGGTCTACTCGTAATGTTTATATACATAAGGTAGTTTCAAGGAGTGTAAGTATTTTTGAATGCATGATCCACCATTTACACTATGTTTGCAACTTTCGTGTACACACGTAACAAGTGTTTTTACATCAAAGTCATATTATCATGAATTAACTTCATCTAGATATTATTTTCTAAACTGTATATCGCCGGATAGTTTCATATTTAAGTAAAGCGTTGATATTAAGGTATCAGGTATTCGGCTTTACAGTGTTATGGTCATGTGTCAACTTACTGTCATTGGCCCGTGATCTAATCAATCATCCTTAACATATCAAAATGGGACATCATTAGCCTGTAATATAACAGAAATATGAAAATTAAGACTTAAATCAGTTTTATTACTTACATTTTCGGCAATTTTGCCGTTTTCAAGAATGTGCCAACAGATTTCTTGAAAAAGGCAATATTGTCGAAAATTTGAATTAAAGAGTCGTTTCTAATAGAAGAACATTTAAACTTAGTATTCCCTTTGGAAAACTTTAAAAGAATTGTTTATAATTCGGTTATCCAGTAATAACGTAAGCGTATAATGAAACACGCATAGAGAAACCAGTTTTTCCTTATATGGAGTATGTTATATCCGTATAACATTTTAAATAATGAAGGAAATCAAAGCACCCAGAAATAAATGTGTTCCTTATATCCGGAATTTCGCTATATCCGGAGTCGTTACATACGAAATTTACTGCAAATATATAAGACGGCAACACACTTGCGAAATGCAAACTAATGTTAACAATGGTCCCGTTTCTGTCAGTTCCCATCAGTGTCACCCAAGTTGAGTATTCGCCGATTCTTTACCATTTCAAATTACCTTTGGAAAACAGCAAATCTTGTATCAATGTTCATATAAGTAGTAGTCTACACGTGCTATAGTTCTATGAATTATCTAGCAGCAGATATAAACGTTTTTATGAGACATGCTTTAGTTTAAGACAATTGAGCTCATTTAAAATCGTCAACTCCACGCTTCGGTAAAAGTACTTCTTACTTCTAAATTCTAGCAACGCGCATTTGTTATTGCCATTTTATTCTTAGCAAGCAGAAAAAGTATGTCCAAGATTTAAAGGTCTAAACTAGCTTAACACCACGTTAAGACATTCAGAGATACTAGTAATTTTTTTTAAAGCAAATACAGAACTATTTAGAAGTTTAGTTAAATCTGTTGGAAGATAAACGTCATCTCTCACCTCATTGCTCATACATTCTTCATGTCAGGGGTGGAGTTTTAGAGTATTTTATCAATTTCACTTACACTGTTACATGGATGACATCACCTGATATATTTAACAAGATTTCGGATGAATATGTTCGGTAAGCTTACCTTTTATCTACTGTACATTTATTTCAGACCTTTTGCGAAAATTCATAGCATGTTTTTTTAAACGATTTCTTAAATCATCATCTGACTTTTATTTCTATAGGCATTGTTCAAAAAATATTTATTCTCGATGAAATGCTCTTCATCTGTGTTGTTGAATATACTAGATACGTTATAGATAGTGGATAGAGTGCCTGCCAAGTATGAGAGTAAACTGAATATTAATCGACTTTGTAGTATGATAGCGTTCGTAAATTATATATTTCTTGTGAATTTTGTATATTTTCCATGTTTCTTTTTCTTACTTTGTGATTTTGTTTGAAGGCCATATTGTAAATAAGGCTGAATTTAATTCATTGTCTTCATAAAATAAAGTTTATTATTATTATTATTATTATTATTATTATTTTATTTTATTATATGTATAACGTGTGGCAAAATAGAAAACTTTGCATTAACGTCAAATACGTCTGATGACGTTCATTTGCTGTTTATGAAGGTTACTTTAAATGAGTCATTTGCGTCAATATGTTATATATTCTAGCTAAAATGTGCTGTTTTTCCCTTTTGCCGGTGTTTTAACAGGAGAAAAAAGTGTGTAACGGGGGTTCAGCGCCGTTATAACCCGTTTTAATTTATGGCAGTACAGGGCCATTGTAAACAATTGCCTGTCTCCCAAGTCTTACTCATGTCGGCGTCACAGTGCCGGGCTTAAAACGCTGGTGACGACATAAATATGCGTAACACCGGCGTTGTCCCCGCATTATTGAACGTCGTACCAGAGAGCGTTTCATTGTTATTTTTATGAATTTTTTTGCTATTTTGCTAGAATAGGTGACGAACGTTTTTCTATTTACATCAGAGACCCTCGGGATAGTTGTCCTCGCCTACGGGCCGGGCACAACCACTCGGGACGCAGGCCAAGCCAACTGAAATTTCAGTAAATTTTCTTTAAATATGGTCGGTTCTAAAAATGCATAAAATCATTTTGGAAAATTTTGTCATGAAAACTAAAATATGATTTAAGGGTGATAACCCTCTTGATAGTTAGCGTTAGCAAAATGACGTCATACTCCGATCTCGGGAGAGTCTCAGTCACGCTATGAAGTTACGGATTTCAAGAAATCACGACTTTTACCAACACATTTTCAGACAAGAATAAAATATTTGAAAAGTTACTATGTAAAAATATTAAATTGCATTTGTCACGGTTACGGACTTAATTATGAAAAAGGGGAGAAAATGTGGGCGACAAATGTAATCGTGAAAAATACTTCGCCCCGAGCTGGATTCGAACTCGGGTCCTCCAGTACCCTAAGCGGACACTCTACTGCATCGCCAAAAAAGCTAGCTCAATGCCAAGGAAGTACAAGTGTCGTATTATACCTCTACTACATACACCCTCTCCTTACCAGAATTCGTCCTCAAATTCTTGGAGTATGAAAGTATGCCGGACGTTCTAAGGGTGCTATCACTTCTACACTCATGGGTTATATATGTTGGGCGCCAAATGTAACCGTGAACAATACTTCGCCCCGAGCTGGATTAGAACTCGGGTCCTCCAGTACCCTAAGCAGACACTCTACCACATCGCCATAAAAGCTAGCTCAATGGCAAGGAAGTACAAGTGCCGTATTATACCTCACTACACATTATCCTTTACAAAAGGGTGCATGAAAATTGTAATGATTCGTTTTTGAGAGACCGAACAACTTAATACCCTATTCGTCTAAACTTTATTTCAGTTAGATCGACTGTATACGCATGGCTTTACACATTGCTGTGTACATTTGGTGTGATAATGTCAGAAAGGTTTCCAGTGATGGAAGATGTAAAAGCATTGTCGGATAGACTGATGAAGAACTACGGTAAACATATACTACCATCAGAGACAGGTGGTCCCTTCAATGTCACAATATACGTAAGTCTTCGTGCCGTCGGCGAAATCGATGAAATATCAGAGAAACTATCAACTGCAATTTCGTTCTATTACAGAGTAAGTATTGATATTGATTCATGCTTTTGAAACAGATATTATTTACTTTTACAACGATCGATGCCTTGCACTATGCTATTTTTTCAACATGAAATCGCAAGTAAATTCACAATTATAATCTTTAATTACCCTTCCATGAATTTTCCAGTCTTCTGATTGGTCACTTATCCGTAATAACAATTTGATATTTACGGACCATGTATTGTATTGATAATGTATAACGCAATAAACTATGTTGTTGTTGTTGTTGCAATACAGTACAAAGTTATAGTCCATGATTCTTTCGCGTTTTACTATTACTATTAAGTTAAATCAAAGCGCTGTACACTGCCCTCTCAGATTCTTTTATTTTCCGTTTACATTCGTTATATTACTAAATTTCTGCTTTTATTTTGTCAGAGGTCGAATTTGCTATCAATGGCGAGCAAACATCATTCACAAAAACGAATCGGAAGTTTGTTTTAATTATTGCAATGTACGTTCTATAAATAGTCAACATTATAAAAATGGTTAAGCCAGTGAAATCATCTGAGCTTGGAACTGTTTCACGTATGTATCTGAAATGTGGAGTCGAAATGTTGTATTGTTGAAAAGCTAGACTTTCCCCCACAGAAATACAAAGCAGATACCGGTAATGAAATAGTAAATACATACTGTACGAGATTTGACTAAAAGTAAAATGCCAGTGCATTGTGTTGTTATCACTAAACCGTTCACCTTGGGCCTCGACATTTTGTGCCAAAATCCATGTATTTGGTCTGTTTGATCGCACGTTCGTTTACCGTTGAATCCTGTGCATTCAATCTTGATTTCTTTGACACGCACGGATTTTGAAAAAGCCGACAAGCTACGGTCATGCAGGACAGGTGTGGTAAATTAACAAAGTATTCAATAAAATATCATCGGAGAATTTGCGAATAACTATAAAAATACACTAATCTCTTATACTCGACTTGTACTTTTTGATTTACGTAAAATCCGCCATTTTCGTTATATGCATAGAGCCGGTTCGTTAAGCGTTAGTTTACAAAAGGAGCATTATCGTTAAGAGCCGGAAGCCAGTGCCTTCTTGCTCGTTACAGTTTTAGGTCTAATTTTTAACGCAATAAACTATGTTCTTGTTGTTGTTGTTGCATAGTTATAGTCTTGCTTTCGCATAGTGCTTTTACATGTACCCTACTTAGCAATGGCGAAATTCTTGCCGTTTTACTATTTATTCACTTGAGTTAAAAAAGGTAAGTATTTTCTTAAAAGCTATCTCTATTCAGTAGCTGATAGTTCTTTTTCTAAAGAGATGCCCCTCTTTGTGAAAGAATCAAATATATCTCTTTGTCTCGACCCAATAACTTTAAAGAGATATCTCTACAAGATAAATATTTTTGTAGACACTTAATAAATAGTAAAACGGATCGCCATATACGTCAAACAGTACACAGACTGACACTCTTAATTCATCATCCACAAACCGCTAAAAATGTGTCACGTTTCAGTAACCACTTTACAATCGGTATAATCCGAAACATCGTGTTGAGTACTTGTAATTCATAATTAATGTTAATGAAAATGTATTTTTCATTTACTATGGTTACGTGCTGATTTCCGACGTCATCTAATGACGTCATTTAATGGCAAAGAGATATCTTGCGGGTTTTTAAATTCGACCAGCAGGTGAATTATTTTTAAAAAATGAATATCTCTGTTTAAAACAAGGAAGAGTAATAAAACTTTTACTTGGTTTTTGATGCGGTATATGTGGATATATTACCCGCCTCGCTATAATATCACCATCGCCTAACGGCTCGGGTAGTATTACTCGAGGCGGTTAATGGCTCGGGTAATATTATTCAAGGCATGTGTTAATAGTCTAAGGTTATGATGAAAAAACAGAATCAGTGACCAGTTTTTACAAAATGGGAAAGCACTGTTAATAATTCTCCTAAATGTCTGGTATACAGAATGTATAAAAAAAGATTTCTGCTTTGAAGAATATCTCGATATTTTATCTAAAAACTTAGCCATTGTTTTATGTAAATTTAGGACTATGAACCATCGTTTTCCAATTGGAAAGGGTAGCTTTTTTAATATCCCTAGAAGTGAACGTACCTTTTTTGTGTAATAGTTGTGTTCTTGGTGATGAATTTCACTACTTATTAGAATGCTCATTTTTCACTGATGATAGAAAAAATTTCTTACGACACTACTATATTAGTCATTCGAATATGTTTACGCTAGAAGAACTTATGAATTGTAAAAATCAAGCGAAACCTGTTAAGCATGCTATGTTTTGCAAAATACTTATCTCAAAATCTCAATAAACCTTCCCCGTGTTACATTTCTACATTCTATGTATTTGATAAAGGTGATTCGCATAGTGGACCAGTGGTCAGCACGATACTGTATTAAATATACTTCAGGAGCAAGTATAATAGTTAGAGTTACCTCGCCTGTATTAGGAGTAGTGCACATCATAAAGCACTAGTCTATTTTTTATGAAATATCATTTGATTGTATAAAATCTTAAAGTATTGGTAAGATTACAAACTTTGTCTTCCAAAAGGGGTTAAATTTGGTATAATATGGGCAAATATATTTGACACTGGGATATTTTGGGAAGTGTCAAAGTTACATATACTTTTAAAATCAGGGAGGTATAAATTTGCTCATTTCGTAGCTGTCTGCGGGTGCATATTGTAATACAGCATTACATTACCATTATACTTACATAAGTCATATGTTGTAACCTGCTGTTATTTCTACTGTTTTGTCAAAATAATTTCCTTAATCACATGCTTCTAATAAGCCATGATTACGAATAAACTCGAAACTTGGTAAAATTCAAAATTAAGACGCAAGACTTGAGTATAAGTATTATAGTCTTCCTTTTTTATTATAACTGCGGACACCAGTTTTAACCAGGGATAATGGTGCTGTATTTAGGTGAAGATTTGTTATGCACAATAATCAATAATTTTGCATTTTTCATTTAAAATCAAAAGGCTACATTTGTTCTGTACAGAACAGGTCGTAAAACAGTAAATATCATTCGACAAAGTGCGACAGTTAATAAAAATGAATTTGAAAATTGGTCACCATCCTTGTTAATCCATTGCTTGGGTTAAATACTAGTATATAAAGGATTATAGAACCCTTTTATTTTTACATTTTCATGAAAGAAAAAAGTGCACACCCTGCTCTGTAGTATATGCGATATTTCGCAGGTTAATAGACTTGTACTGGTGTAGTAGATTGATTGATGTCTTTGAGTAAAACTTATGATGCCTACGGTGCAATGAAAAGTGCAAAAATAGAGTCAGAAATCTGTTAAAATTTCAGTGGAACGACGCTAGGATCAGATGGAACAAATCAAACAAAAACATCGACTGGATGACTCTTGGTTGGAATGATGTCTGGAAACCGATATTACGAGTTTCTAACCCACATGCCGATGACTATAGAAGACAAAGCGTGGACCGCTCATATGTAAGTTCCTACGTTTCGCAGACCTACAGATTAAGACTTTTTGTATATACTCTAAAAGCTTCTTATTGAAGCCTGATTTCTCTGCTTTTACAACGTCTTTGCAGACGACACAAATGAGCAACTGTGTTATAATGACGGGTGTTTGTAATAAATGTGGCTACGGTAGATACAGTATGATTTTAGTTATTTTTCGTCAGAGGAAAACCTAACAGAAATGTTAAAAGCATGGACTAGATTTATTTGCACATATTATCATATAGCCTGATATATTAAAGTTCAAATATTAAAGGGAATTGCATTAATGAACAATGCTTATTTGTCATACATCGTGTATTTACTCGAGGGCGCCGGCAAGTTTTTGACAGTTCTTGTGAATAGAGGTATGACTACATCAAATTGTGATTTACCAATGACCCCTGTAGTGTATAGTGAGAACTTTTTCGAAACATTATTATGTAAAACATGATGTTTCAAACCAAGCAAAGGAACATATCCTTACTGTCTAGTGAACTCTATTTTGGATACAGTTTCGTCAATATGGCGGCCCTGTTCGGAGGTGCCTACAAGACAAAATAACAATCGGATGATTCTATTGCAGTAATTACGACTGACTGAGAAATGGAAAATGTTCAAGAAAATATGCAGAGAGATGTCGAACGCAATAGGTTAGATGATGTAGTTTCACATAATCACGGTTATTGCAATCGACCATGTCTTTTCCGAAAGACAATTTCGGTTCCATCTTAAACCGAAATAAAAACAGCTGTCTAAAATGTTTCATTTAATAGTCTAAGAGATTAATAGACTGTAGCATTAACAATTAACCTGTCATTTATATTTCAGGAAACCGTTATTTATGACTCTACAGGAACTGCTTTTTTCGATGAGATGATGATTATTACATCCACGTGTGACCTTGACATGACATACTACCCTTTTGACACTCAGTCATGTGACATCGAAATGTATATTGTTGGGTATAATGAGTATTGGTTTAACCTAGACGTTTCAGTGCACAAGGGCTTTGATGTTTCTGATGCACACCATGGCTCTTGGAACCTTCTTAGCAAACATGTCATATCAAAAGATGGTGGTACATTCACAATACAACTGGTATTTGAAAGACGACCACTTTTCGTTCTTCTGAACTTATTATTACCAATTATTGTCTTAGCTATGCTTACTCCAATTGTGTTCGTTCTACCAAAGAAATCTGGAGAAAGAGTTGGCTATGCAATAACAATGTTGCTGGCTATATCCGTTTATATGACAATCGTAAGTGACCAGCTACCCCAGAATTCGGAACCAATGCCTCTAGTATCCATTATGACGTTTATTTGGTATACTTTGGACGCTTTGATAGTTTTTATTGTTATTTCGAACACGAAAGTTTATGCCATGACCGAAAGTAAACCAATGCCGTCTGTACTGCGTCAGTTCGTTCTTCTCACTAGGAAAATGACATGCCACAGAAGAATGGAAGCCGACATCGATGGTTCTCCAGAAGAACGTCACAAGCACCATGAAATGGCAAGTCTAAATGGAGAAGACGAGGCGAATGAAAGGAAAGATATGCCCCAAGATTTAGATGAACGTGATGTGTCTGATAAGATCTCATGGCAAGAACTAAGTCATTCCATTGACAAATGGTGCTTCGTCATTAGCTTTTTCTTAAAAATCTCACTTCCTGTCTTTTTAATTTCAATTACTGAATTGAAGAGTCACAATTAATTAAAATCGCAGTCTATCTGCTTTTATAGCGGGAGCAAGTTCAATAAAGTTCAATATAGTTCTTATTATAAAACGGGCATTTTCCGAAATTATGATATCATCAAAATAGTGTGTATGTGTATGTATACATTAAAACAAGTTACATTTTAACTCAATCTGCATTAAAGTCTCGATAATTGATACGCAAACATTTTATTTTGTCAATATAGCTGAAATATGTACTTGTAAATACATGTAGTTACCGTCTTTACAAGCAAAAACAGTTCGCAATATATAGTGAGTCGCTGACTTGAAATCACTATAAGCTAGTGTAATTTGAGGGTCATGGGTTCATGCCCTGCTACCGACTATATCTCTTGTCTGTAAATACGGTTTACACTTTGTGATGCAACAGTTCTGTGATATCTTGCTTGGGCGTTGCCAGTTACTGAAGAAGAAGAAGAAGCCTATAAAGCCAAACTGACCAAAAGTTTAGAAATTACGTATGATATTTTGTTTCAATGTTTTGTTACTTCAGGTAATCATACATTAAAGGGGAACGCAAGTCAGAATATAGCTGAGAAAGAAACTGAAGAGATTGCTAACACAAACATACCGTTGAAAGAAATTAAAATCTGATATAAAATTAGAAGATTTATGAGAAATCTAAGATTTAGTAAATATCCAAATTTAACAAACTTTCAGACACACCCCTGTTTCAAAACTTCAGTTTTAAACCCCATTTACTCATTTTTTCATGGTTCTTTTTCATTTGAAATTGATGTCATGTACGTTACAATGTTTTAATATATTTTTTAAGATTCTGTTTCTTATTAAGCAGCAATACCTGTATGAATATTTAATTACAGCACTGTGACGTCACAAATCCAAAATGGCCGCCTCCATGATCCTAAATTTTGGAAGATTTCAAACTTCAATATCTTCTTATTTTATACACCGATTTCACAAATTCTTTCAACAGTGTATTCCTCTTAACAAGTGCTTCAATTAAGTCAACTTATTTTCTGACTTGCCTTTCCCTTTAATAATCAATCAGTTCTCACAATTTGTAAATACTTTTAAAACATCTGCTTGGAGTGCGATCAAGTATGTTTGTCTTTCAAAATGTAATTGACAAACATGCATGAAAACCAATATTTTAAAGTGCATGTATACATCAATGTACTATAATGAGTCAACTGCAATGAATAACGAAAGTAAACTTTCATAAAAAGTTCAAAGTAATCAACGGTCCCTAATTAATTAAAGTTTTACACAGAAACATGTATAAAAATTATGTGTGAGAGTCACTGTATTACACATCTATTCTCTACAAATTAGGGAAAAATATTTATAAGCTTACACTTGTGTCACTGTGCTAAATAGTGGCAAGAAATGCCAATACTGGTAGGCCGACATTATAACAGTGTTTAAGAAGTCCTAAATTCCCTATTGTGCAACAATGCGGACGTAAAATGTTCCCGCTCTAGACAATTGATTTAACTGCATACCGATAAAGTGAAATGTACAATTTTTTCTCGGTGAGTAATGAACGTACGTTTTCTATAAGTATTATGTCTCTGGGAAGTACTGAAATTTCTACGCATTTTGAAGGTTGTGCGAGCTGTGTGTAGGCAAATTTAATGTAAAATCCAAATGACATGACTACCAGTCACAGGGGATTGAATATGCCACAAATGTAAGTACCACATGCTTCAGTTAAGAAACCAGATTACCATGCACCTCCTTAATACTTAGTAGGTACTTGTTCACACAATGCCTCTATCACTTATCACCTGAAGTACTGCAATCTTTGATGACACTTTTGAATCATACCTAATTGTAATAAACACTATTGAGCTGTA
>JAFMSR010000004.1:41509400-41519400 GCA_022818135.1 Saxidomus purpurata | reverse complement strand
AATAAAACTCGGCAATACGGTTTAATGAAAAAATATTATCAACTGTACTGTAATTCTAACGGAATCCTGCTTGTTCTTCACATAGTAAATCATGCTCTCCTAAATATCTTCTCAATCTACAGTTCTAAATAATAGTAAAACGTTTGCCAAAACAACTGAGAACAGGAATACCACGATAGTTGTCAGGGTCTGAAATATTACCTTTATTCTTATTATATCCTTACTCCAGATCTCAAGAAAAATTCTGGAATCAAGAATTAAATTGAACAGCTGACAAATAAGTGAAACAATAACATCATTATCTGAATAAAAATTATTTTATATATTCGTTCAAAATATTGTCAAAAACGACGGACATTTGTCATTCTTCAAACCCTTTATAATTTTCTTGATTTCATCACAAGTAAAATGTTTGTTTAATGCTTCATTATTTGATGGTAAATCATAATTAATATTAATAGAGTCAAACTGTTCAGTATCTTCATCAGATAAGGACTGAGTTAGCTTAACCAAATGTTCATAGAACACTTGACTAGAAATCTTGGAGATGGTTTCTTTTCTATCGCCCGAGTACTTTCTTGTTAACATTACTCTGAAAAGCTTTCAATTTACTACTTAACATTCTTTTATAGATCCTACTACTATTTACTAACTCTTCATGCATAGCTGGGGATCTGGTTTTTTTCTTCTAAAAATGGGTTTACGTTTCAAATACTGCTTTCTTGCCATTTTACAATCACGATCAAACCATGACCTCTGAATAGATTTTTTGACTTTTTGACTATTGCTACTGCACAGGACAAATAAATTACTCTTCTGAGCAGCTTCAGATAAATTATTAGATACCTTTTCAGTGGCATTATTGACAGAATTACTGGTATAAGTTTTGTTGATTGACATGGCATTTAACTTAACCCCCAAGTCAGAAATATTTACTGTATCTAATGATTCAACAAACGTATCATGTATTTTACTGTCCCATGCGGATTTAAAAAACACAGTATCCTCAGTAACATCAATTTGTATTAGTTGCAATATTTGAATTACAAAAAGTATCTAAAACAAACTGAATGCAACACTGAACATCAGAGTAAATAGGGTCAAAGTCTAAGATTTCTAAGTTCCTTATATGTGGAAATCCACATGGTGATAACAGCATATAATCAATAAGACTAGAGTTACAGCACGTATTTTTTCTAATGAACCTGTTTTTACCACAGCGACCATTGGCTTCAAATAAACCTGTAGATATATACATGTCTAATAATCTATTACCATAGTTGTTAGGTCTATTCTTGCCTTCAGAATATCTTTCGAGAGGATAACCCAGATCACTCATGTTACTTACAGAAAAAAAAGTTAATAGCATTTCTATCAAGATTAACATCAGCAATATATGGATCAATCTCAATGAAATCACAAAGACATCCCCTTTTAGCGTTAAAGTCACCAAGTAATACAGAGGTAGCATCAGAATACTGAGCAGATAACTCAACAATATGTTCTTCATTAGTGTCAAAAAATATCAATTGAACTATATATAGAACCTTCAGGTGGAATATAAATGACACAAAACATATTAGAATATTTCTTACAGGCAGTTTTGATTACTAAGTCAAAATATAGTTATTGTAATCTACGATGTTATTCTTTATAACATCCCACCCCACCTTCGCCCCCTCCCCCCGATCTCCTCTTAAAAATTTCCCTGTGTACTCCCTTAATAGTATAACCTACCAATTTAGGGTCATCAAAAGCATCTAACTTTGTGTCAGCTAAACAAATAATGTTGAAACCATTTACAAATTCTATAAAATCTAAGTTTACTAATTTCGAACTTAACCCACAAACATTAAAAAATGCAAACTTTAAAGAACTTTTAACAGTAAAGAACAGTAAGTGTGATCAATTACTGTTAACAGTTCTTTAAAGTTTGCATTTGTTAATGTGTAAGTACAGTATTAAGAACAGTAAGTGTGATCAAAAGGGTGGTGCGGTGGTCGAGTGGTTAGCGCTCTGGACTACCAACTGAATCCGGAGGTCCTCGGTTTGAATTTCAGAAACGTACAAAGAACCAAGGGGTCTATTCGTAAAAGAGCTAGGGTCTGAATCCGGATTCCCTTGTATCTGCATCAGTCTCTCTTCAACCTGCGCCTGTCAGAAGTCTTGGCAAGTTCACTCAGGGAGAAGTCCCAGGGTCGGCTGAGACTTATAAACAATCAAAGAATAATGTGTGATCAACATGACTAGTATCAATATGATCAAAATGACTAATATCAGCAAAATGACTAGAATTAGCATTATCATGGTGATTGTCTAGGAAGACATTTTCGCTAACATCATAAACTACAGCAGACTCTGAAAAAACATTTTCGCTAGCATATTCCACAATATCAGGCTTTGAAAACCTACAAACATGTTCGCTAACAATTCCAACTGCAGCAGGCTGCGAAAGACGAGTATCTACGCCAACATTAACAACTTTCCCAGACTCAAAAAAAATGCAAACATTTCAATATTGTATAGGTGAAACAGCTGAAATAACAAGGTTATTAGACGAGTCACGTGAATTTTTAAAACAATTTGATGGAAATGGTTGTTCATCACTATCATCAAATGAAATAGACTATGCACATGAAGACTATAAAAGATTTACAGTAAATGACTGTTCTACAGGTTCTTGTCCATCTACAGATGTAACGTTACTTGAAATGTTTAGATTCTTCACAGATTCGCACGACACTTTTAGGCAATTTGTTAGAAAGAAATAAAATCATTTCATCATAAAACAGAATGTTCCATAATTATAAACGCGAACTCATTAAGTAGCTGAGTGCTGTTTTTATTTTGTTTGTGCAGAAAAAAAAACTGATTTATTTCTTAAGTCTGTGTTGACTTTGAAAAGATGACAAAATTTCAAGGGGAAACCCGCGATTCACCTTAAATCCTTACCACCAAAGACCGCGCTAACGAAAACTTGACGCTTTGTGCAAAGTTCAGAAGTATAAAGTGTTGTTCGATACGAAGTTTTTCAAAGCTTATTGGTATATTTGTTGAAGCCGAACCAGGTATTGAACATGCCCCCTTATTTTGAAAACCTCTCGAAAAGTTGAAGGATAGAAAACTTAGACATATAAAGGGGAATTATGAAAAATTCATGCGTTTAACAAACTCAGCGAAAAGGACAATTCGGGATGGATTGATAATTTCCTTCAAATATATAACGACAGATCGTCGAACAATAAGTATTAACTCTGGTGCATCCCTGATGTGTTAGAGAGTCATAAATAATTTCACAAATGAAAAGATTGGTGGACAATGGGATGTGTTTGATCAAAAACAACATGTTAATTTTCTGGAATTAAAAGCCTGTCAGCTTGCTTTGCTGTGTTTTTGTGACCAGGTGTCAAGTACTCACATAAGAGTTTGCATGGGTTGCATACATAAATAAATATGGTGGCAAATGTGATGATCTAGATATTATTGCTAGGAAATATGGCTTTGGTGCATTGAGCGAGACATAATGTTGAATGCTGCCCATATTCCTGGTAAATTAAATACAGAGGCAGACACAATGTCAAGATTGTTTAATGATGATGCAGAGTGGTCACTGTCAAAAGATGCATTTGCAAATATATATTTTTATGAACAATACCCGACTATGGGTGTACACCTGTTTGCATCAAAAAAGAATAATAAAATGCCTTGCTATGTGTCTAGGATGCATGAACCTGAGGCAATGGCCATAGATGCTTTTTCATTCTCATGGACAGATGAGTTGCATTATATTTTTGCTCCTTTATGCCTGACGCCACGTATCTTACAAAAAAATCATACTGGACCAGACGGAAGCAGTAGTTATAGCACCTTTTTGGCAGACACAACCTTGGTGGGCAACCATGATAAATATGATTCGTGGCCCATGTCACTTGCTATAACACCCACGGAAAATTATGTATGTACCCCACAAACCAAAGAGAGAACAGCCAGTACAATGAAGTTAGTTGTGTTTCCATTATCAGGGACACCCTGCAAACCCGCGGAGTTCCGCAAAGGGCTCAGGAAATCATTATCAATTCTTGGAGAAAATCGACTCAACAACAATATAACAGTGCCATAAAACAATGGATACATTTTTGTGGACAACGTATTAATCCCTTACAGCCTTCTATAAATAATATGTTAGAGTTTTTCGGATACATTGATGAAAAGGGGCTTAAATATAGTTCTTTCCAAACGGCCCACTCAGCAATTAACAATTTTGTGCAGTTGTAAAGTGGACTTGATTTTAGTAAAAATACCTTTGTCAAAAGATTTATGCAAGGAATTTACTTAAAACGACCATGTTTGCCTAGATATAATCCAATCTGGGATTTTGGTTCTGTCCTTAAATACATTGAAACATTCAATGTTACTACTCTTAGAATACAATTATCTTGTAAGTTTTGTATTCTTTTCTTGTTGACAACAGCACAGAGATGTCAGACACTTCTCTTAGTGGAACTCAGCGACATTGAATTGCATGCGGATGCGGTAACTATTTAAATTATTAATGATCATCTGCTTAAGCAATCTAAGTCAGGAAATCATTTGCAGGATATTACTTTAAATAAATACGATGCTTATTCTCCAAAATTCTCGAATATATAGAAAGAACAAAAGTTATTCGACAAAATGAAGATAAGTTTGTAATAAATACACAGAAACCTCATACCGTTGTTTCACAGCAAACTATAGCACGCTGGGTTAAGAAAACATTGACTGATGCAGGCATCGGGAATCATTATGGTGCCCATAGAACAAGGACAGCATCAACTTCGGCTACACGATTACGGGTGTGCAAATTGAAGCATTCAATAAAACAGCAGGCTGGAACAGTGCCTCTACTTTTAGATTTTGTTATTGTTCGGTCATGGAATCTGATATAACTGATGAATCTTTTCAAACGTCCATACTAGGAATGATTTAGATAGACGTTTTGGTTTTTGGCATGATGAACATGCTGTACGTCTATATACTCTTCTGTTTCTAGTATGTATGCTGTGTATTCATCCATCATTTGATAGTATTAATCAAGTTGTACAAAATAAACGTATTAATTGAATGGGTATGTTGTTTTTCGAGAAAATTAACTCTAAAGTCTCGTGTGGGGTACAATGTGGGGCTATGCATTCGATAAATTGGAATGATTAAACGATACTTACATAAAAGCTGTCCAGACAATGTACGCTAGACGTGCATCTCGTGTGTGGTACACTGTGAGGTTTGCATTCGATAAAATATCGATCCCTTCTACAAAGGTGTCTCGTTTAATCATTCTGGACACTATTTTAGTTTCACCTAAAACCCGGCCGGTGTAGGTGGCTAGTCTAATTAATTCGACGTTGAAGCCAGCGAGATAGTTTTTGGATTGGGTTTGACAACTATAAAATATCAGATAATAAAACGGGTATATAACCACGGACCTAAACCGATGACCCGAATCACGGAAGTAGTGTAAATGAATTAGGCTAGGGTACGGCGTTTATTGACAGCAAATCTCCGAAAGTAACGTCCCTTTAACATTATAAAGCCATTTGTAGCATACGAGGGAAAATTATTAGTTTTACACAGTTGCTGAGAATCTACTAAAACAAAAAGATCGATATGGTATGCATAGGCCTAGAGTCAGGTTACCAATGCTCGGTCAGTCCAATGCTTGTTAAAATTTACACCTTTGCCTGGAATCAGCAGAGTGTCATCAAGCGCTTGTATGAGAACTTGTTGACGAAACAGTCGTGTCTTCTGGATTCCATAACTCAAATTGATCTTGTTACTGTGTCAGTTGAGCATATTGCTAGAATGAGATATAGGAATACTAGTGTTTTTGGATGGTGCATCGCCGTCTTGCCCTTTTGATGGCTGGCCATGTGCCATCCTGCCTCGATTGAAAACCATAACCACCTCCGCGCCCTGTTTTACTTAAGGCTGTGTATCGTCAGGCAAGTGGCAAGATGGTATTTATCAAGGTAAGGATGAGTGATACACAAATCGGTTTGCAAAACATAAGAATAATGCAACATCTATCTGAAAACGACACATACATGTAACACAGTATCGTATTTACACAATTAATTAAAAACTAAACTTAAATTTTTATTTCTGAAATTATTTTGTAATGTTAAATTAGTCATTGTTAAAAGTGTCTGACTTTTAAGTTTACTATTTTCATATTATTCAAATTTTTGAGATATTGATTAAATGTGAAGCTATATATTGCATGCTAGCTTTACCATACAGTTTCAAAGATGACACACTTCGGATACGCTGAACAAATGCGCCAATGTTTAGATATGTTGTGTTAGTTAGATAAAGTTGATTGCGATCGTGTTCTTTACAGCCCTAGTTTTACTTTTAACTAAAGTTGCTAAACGCATGTGTTTGCCAAATTAAATCAATAATCTACAAACAGTGACATACCATGTTCACCAAATTTAATTGATAATCCTAACCTGTGCTCCGCCTCTCCATAATAATAGAAACGTTAGATCTGCCTACATGAACTATATAATTGAATATAACCTGTCAATCACCGCGTCCTGCGTCCAGTGAAAACGTTGCTGATTTATGTGTTTGATTCGCTGTATATTGAAACATATAGATTAATTATCTTTTTAGCTCACCTGAGATGGCAGGGTGAGCTATTAGGATCAATGAATGTCCGTCGTCCGTCCACATTAGTTCGTTAACACTCTAGTGGTCACATTTTTGCCTCAATTGTCACGAAACTTTGTCAGGATGTTTGTCCCAGTAATTACTAGGACGAGTTCGAATATAAGTCATCTCGGATGAAAAACTAGGTCACATCATGACCCAAAAATAGAAAAACCTTGTTAAGGCTCTAGAGGCTACTGTTTCAGTCCAAATATCCTGGAAATTTGTCAGAAAGGTTGTTTGGTTGATTTCTAGCTCAAGTTTTAATATGGGTCACCTGGGGTCAAAAACTAGGTCACACAGCCCAAATATGGAAAAACCTTGTTAACACTCTTACAGGTAACATTTTCAGCCCAAATATCCTGGAAATTTGTCAGAAAGGTTGTTAAGATGATTTCTAGCTCAAGTTTGAATATGGGTCATCTGGGGTCAAAAACTAGGTCACACAGCCTGAGTATTGAAAAACCTTGTTAACACTCTAGAGGTAACATTTTCAGCCCAAATATCCTGAAAATATGTCAGAAAGGTTGTTTCGATGATTTCTAGCCCAAGTTCGAATATGGGTCATCTGGGGTCAAAAACTAGGTCACAGAGCCCAAATATGGAAAAACCTTATTAACACTCTAGATGTTACATTTTCAGCCCAAATATCCTGGAAATTTGTCAGAAAGGTTGTTTCGATGGTTTCTAGCAACTTTGTTAAAAGCAGTTGTACTCGGGTGAGCGATAAAGGGCCATCATGGCCCTCTTGTTATATTCATTGCTTAAATGCGAGGTCTTAGTGTTTTCCTTCGATTTCCTATAGCACTTTCTACCACGATTGCATGGAAGAGTTTTGAAGTGGTTTACAAGCTATTTTAAAAACATTTTAATGAAATTATCCAAACAGGGAAATAGATGATTATGATTCATTTCGAAATCAATCTAAGTAAATAATTAAGTCATGTTTACATTCTAATTTAAGTCATTATCTAATCAATAAACCTACACGGGTAGACTTTTCTCGCTAAAGTCATGTAAATGTATGTGTATTGGAAATTTTGCAATGTTTATTTCGTGCAAAACATTTTGACATCATGCTTAGCAAAAATGTTAAAAACAAACATCAGAAATTAAAAAATGAAAAATATGAAACAACAAGACTTAGTATGATGTCTAAAAAAATTTTACTAAAAAGTAGCCCAGCCCCAGGGTTCATTAGATTAAGTTTACATAGACTTGTGTAAGGAGAAACGTTAAAAGTGCCTAGAGCTTAGATATTTAGTATGTGGCATTATGAGTAGTGGCCCTCTTGAAAACTATTGAAAATGTGCCCCTGGTCAAAAGTGGTCCCACTCTGGGGTCATACTTTGACTAATACAGGAAGGAAAACTTTAAATATCATCTTCTCTAAAACAATAAATTTTGTTGTGCATATCATGGTCACATTCAGGTCAGTTGATTAATTATACATAATTATTGGTTAACTTACATGTTGGGGAAGACATATAATTTTATATAAAAAAACAACAATCTATGGTTGTTCTATACTGTACTGTACAGTGTTACTATACAGTAATAAGTCTGTAATAGCACACGGCAGTACTACAGGCCATTGGTGTGCAGAGTGGTCATGATCTGCACTCATTGCAAGGTAGACTGACTTGCAGTCAGTAGGGTAAAGTCTTATTTCAAGCACTGAGTCGTGAATGTACTTTTAGTGTATTGTAAAACAATGGTAAAAACTGAGGAGAAACATAAGGTCAGAGCTCAAGGGTCATTTTTAGACTATATGGTTTAATTTGTTGTTCATAATGTGTGCATTATATGTTCAGTTGATCTTTTCAACAATGTGTGAAATACCCATTGTATGCAAGTGTACAAAATATATTATGTATGACGGCCTAGGGGGAAAGTTATGTTTACTGAATATAATAATTGATCAGTTTATATTGATATTAAAGGATTAAGACTTATTTGCTCTCATTGGACAAGTGAGATGTAATCTCAAGTAATTGTTGCAACTGTTGACTGCTAATAGTAATCTTCAAAGTTTCTAACAGAGTCAATAGTTGAACACTGAATTATACAAATTTAAATTATTTATGCAGACATACAGAGTAACAGAAGATGTCAGAAGACTTGATTTACTTGTTGCAAGTGAACACAAAATGTGGACGCAAAGGACTAGGGTAAATATGCACTTTATTTATAAAAGTTTTAGGAAACTTTATATCATCATCAGACATCAGTTCTGTAAAGGGTTATGGGATTGATTTGAAAACTTCATTGAAGTCTTCAGTGAGTGATATCGAAGTGTTAAGTTACAGGACTCTTGACAGAACATAGGTCCTACATGTTTTTTGATTTGAAACTAAGTTAAAGTGTTGCATTCATAAATTTCAAAATGATGGAATGGTACAAAATTCATATAGAAGAGAATTTTAAAAGTGAGTTTCCCAAGGAAGAGACCCGTGTCAAATCTACAGAGGTTTAAACAGAATAAAATTCTCTGCCATAATTTATGATTTGTACCGCTGGATCATTTTGAAATTCATGTAACGTAAGTATCTACCCAATGTCTTCATAAATGCAAGACATGATAGCTTTCTTGCACTGATATCATAGCTAAAAATAATCTGGCAGGTATTGGAAGCGTGGATAATTAAATAAAGAAGAAAAAAGGCAGGTGGTGCGTTAGAAGTTACGTTTAGTATATATATAAACATAAAATGTGTATAGCTTTTGACCAACTTGTGTTTATCATTTATTCATTGCACTCTTCAAGATGTGTTTATCATTTATTCATGGCAGGATTCAAGCTGTGTTGAATATTTGTAGTTAAACTTGTCACTCCATGTACTTTTGCACTGATAATTCTTTCATTTTTTTGACCAGCGCGCAAAAGCAGGGGGTATTGATCACTTCTAGTGATAGCTATAGTTTAATTTGTTTGTCTCTAAAATGACTGATCACACAAATAAATTGACACTAATGTTACTTTTGATCAGCAAAATGCCACTAATGTTACTTTTGATCAGCAAAAAGCCACGAATAGAAGAAATGTGCTGTTCATGTGTTTGTATATAATAAATTATACAATACATTTATTAGGGCTACAACGATTCAGCTGACAACCGATTTAATTTGATTTGATTATTTTTTGCCGATTTCGATTCGATTTTTTACATGTATATGACACAACAATGTCAACATTTTCAGCCCTGAAGGCGAAATGTTTCCACAATTTAGACATTTTTCAAGAGATCCTTCAGCAGCGCGACGGGACCCATTTTATTTCTGGTACAATTAATAAGCAACAGGGGAA